>CAEGAF010149199.1:0-25097 GCA_903067075.1 Micropoecilia bifurca
TTTTAACAAGATACGTATCACGTTTTAACAAGATACTATCACGTTTTAACAAGATATGTATTATGTTATAACAAGATACTATCACAACAAGATACATATCTCGTTTTAACAAGATACTATCACATTTTAATAAGATACTATCATGTTTTAACAAGATACTATCACGTTTTAACAAGATACTATCACGTTTTAACAAGATACTATCACGTTTTAACAAGATACGTATCACGTTTTAACAAGATACTATCACGTTTTAACAAGATGTATCCTATCACGTTTTAACAAGATACGTATTACGTTATAACGTGATAGCGCTCAAATTTTTTTTCCTGCGTGATAGCAATGCGCTTCCCGCAGAAGGTGAATCAAATGTTTGTTCACATTAGCATGCATTCATAAAACAATCAATTCTATTAATAATAGTCTCTAAAAATCCCACCAAAAGTTAATTTCTCAGCAAAACACCTCCAAAATGCTAACGTCATCTTAAAAATGACTAAATATTACAACACAGCAATCTGGGTCACCAGGAAACGGCTGATCTGTCAGCTGCTCAGTCAGCTCAATTTTAAATTTTTTTTACGTGATAACACTCCGTACCTTTCATGTGTCCAGACAACAGCACTAACATTTATCACTTCAGATGTAATCCATTTGCATATTTTTCCTAAAACCAGTGGACTGATTAGCTAGTGCGTATTTATTTTTTTTTGGTCAAAAATACACAAAAGATAATAGTGGTACTGAAACTAAGCTAAAAAAGAAACTAACGAGGTGCAGCTTCTCATTATGAGAAAGTTTCACTGACACACAAATCTCATTAAAAAAGTCTGTTTCTCTTTTTAATAAGATATAAAAATATGTTTTTCTGACAGATTCAAACTTTTTAAAAAAGGACAGGGGCTCCCTGACTCTTTCATCTCCTCACTCTTGTTGTTACAGATGACATTCAAAGATCCTGCAAGATGTTACTGTTTCACTGACACAATCTTTTTTGTATAGAATAAGCCTTGTCTTTCTACTTTACTGCATCTTAATGGTAAGACAAACCTTTATGTCTGAAATTAGTACTCAACACATTTTAAAATAGCATAGAAATGCCCTTTATTGTCCCAGAGGGGGAAATTCCAGTCATCAAGTCAAAGCACGTAGTTTAACAGATAAAAATAAAAACAGAAAGAAGGAATAACAGACTGTACACTAAAGGCAAATTTACAGCAGGAGGAAAAAAATACTTTGCAGTTATTTATGTCTTTTGAGCAACGTGAGCACAACTTTTACAGTAGTTGTGTCATTCGATGACTGGGTTGTAAATTTCAGCGCTCTATTTCTTTATGCTGACACAGAGCCCTTCACATTCGGTTTGGTTCTGATTGAAGTAAAGGCTGCTATTAGTTCTCATCATACCACATATCCGCCCTGTGATCTCCTAAAAAGGAAACGTGCTTACAGGTTTGACTTCCCCCGTTGCTCTGTCTTCAAGAGGATGTCAGATGCATTAAGAAAACATAGAGAGAGGAAAACAGGGAGAGCGAGAGAATGAAGCATATGTTTGGAGGTGTCTTATTTACTTCAGTCAGTCTTCTTTTTGGGTCAAGGATGCCGCGTGTCAGGGGTCGCTCACTCTGGCTTTACCCTATAATCACTTTCTTGCAACTTCTAGGTAAGCATTTCAACAGAAATCTGTTTGAAATTGTATCTTTTTGTTAAAAAAATTCTGTTTGTGGGAGAAAACTTATGTCAGTACTTGTCTATTATCGACCGACAATAAAATATATTACGGTAAAAATCAGTTCTATGGATTAGTGTCCTAATTTTCATCTGAAATCGTGTGTTTGGATTAACTTGAACATCTGATGAAGCAATCCTGATGATGTTATTTCTTAGGGGAAGTTGGGTAACTCGTATTTTATTTTTCCTCCATGCAGAAAGAGTGTCAGCCTCCACTTCCTCTCCCACTCTTCCAACACCTACATTGGACATCTACTCAAGGTCAGGAGACTCAGTGGTCCTGGCCTGCCGAGCCCCCAGGGGCCACAGTGGCGTTGTGTTCATGTTGTACCGTGACACCAAAAAAGTAATTTGAGTTTTAAAAAAAATTAAACAGTTAAACAATTTCATTATGTGAAGCACATTTGACATATTCTGTGATTATATTCAGTGTACTATTTTCTCATTTTATTGAGATGGACTCGCGTGAACTGCTCTACGCAGTGGAGCAGGTTCACTTCACCGTCAGGACGGATGACCCAGATTCAGGCCAGCGGCATCTTTACTGCTGCTTGTACAAGAACCAAGAGGGACTATACAGTCTGTTCAGCCCCTACTTTCAACTAAAGGAACAAAGAGGTACTGCTTTACAACTTCCCCATTTGATCAACTGCTAGCAGCTCTCAAAATGAATTAAGCTCTCACTCAGCTTTTATCATTTTTGACAAAAAGTTTTGGTGGCAAGTTAAGAAAGAATACACGTTTCTGTTCTTTATTTCAACCCACATGGTTTATTTCTGCGCCATTAAAAATATCCCAGTTACCTGTTCAGCTGTGAATTATATGGAGAATAAAACTGAGTGTTAGGTGGAAATCAAAATGAGTCACGTGGTTTGCAGTCGGTTGAGATTCTACACATGGTGTAAAATAAACACTCCCATCCGCTCTACAGTAGCCCCAAAAACACACTTCTTCATGCAGGTGCTGTTTGTGGTCTCTTATTGTCCTCAGCTCTGTGGGTGTGGATAGCAGTAGTAACATCCTGCGCTTCATATAGAAACTACACACACCCACAGATACACACACACACACACACACACACACACACACACACACACACACACACACACACACACACACACACACACACACGCAGACAGACAAAAAGATCAAACACTAGTACTGGTTTCCACTACTCACAAAGGGAAGTTTGGTTAGGAACTAGGAATATGGCAGTATTGTAGATATAACACACTTCATCCATGTATTGTCTCAGTTGCAGAGGGGGCTGGTGCCTATATCTCCAGCAGTGACTGGATGAGAGCTGATGCTCATCCTGGACTGCTGGTTCCAAATACTGACATGTTAATTCAAGTAGGTCACAAATAACTTGCCGTTGTATCGATGGTCTGATGCTCAATTCTCTGATGTCTGGTTGTGTCCATGCAGCAGCAACCTTTATCACTCTGTTTTCATTTTATTTTAATTTTTAACAGGCAGTCTCTATTAAAATTGTTGGAAACAGACTTTTATAATAAGTCAAATTTTTTATCAAGTCATGCTCCAGCACAGAGCTTCCTTACCACTAAAAAGCCAAACAAATATTATAATTAGAACAATAATCTTTAATGGTAAAGACAGCACCATCAGCTTACTGAATTTATTTTGACATCAGTTGGCAACACACTCTGGCTTAAAGTTTAAAAGTTCTGCTCATTGAATAAAACAAAGTCTTATACTCCATCAATGAACGTTGGATATGCTTTGTTATATCTCACTTAGATTACAG
Organism: Micropoecilia bifurca; assembly: GCA_903067075.1. Lineage (NCBI taxonomy): Eukaryota > Metazoa > Chordata > Actinopteri > Cyprinodontiformes > Poeciliidae > Micropoecilia > Micropoecilia bifurca. The sequence continues at coordinate 3,500 of CAEGAF010149199.1, forward strand.
CAATGTTCTGTTTGCTGGTTCTCTTTTGGACCAGCTTAATAATGACCTGCATCCCAAAAAACAGGCTTAGTGGTTCCTGGTGGTTCATTGTTCATACAGAAATGTGGGTTTAACAATAATCTGTTACATCTGCTCAAAGGATATTACGTTCAAAAGGTAGATTTTATGTTGTGTTTTATGCACATTTTTCTTTTGTTTTGTTTTGTGCAGCACATTTCAACAGCAAGTTCAGATTTTAGGGTCTTGCTAATTTGTACATTGTGCAACACTGGTGTTGCTTTGACTGTGCTTCAGAAACACACTTTGACTGGTCAAGATAACATTTCAGTGTTTCTCTGTTTTATTTTTTGTCCAACCAGCTGAAGGCCCGACTCCTCCCATTTCTCCGTGTCCCTCTCCGGTCTTATCTGTGCAGCCCTCTGATGGTGCGGTGACACTGGGAGACACGCTCCACTTCCGATGTAGCGTCCCCACTCACTCAAACCAGTTGCAGTCCCAGTCTAGCAAACCTGCAAGTTTTCTTTTGCTGAGGGAGCAAACAGGGATAACATCTGTCACCCCGCTGCATCAGGCCAGCCAGGGGTCAAACCCTGAACCGCAGCCAGGGGTCTTCAATGTGGGACCAGTAAGAGGAGGCGAGGGGGGGCAGTACAGCTGTCTCTACCAGATCAACAGTAAAAAGGGATTGGTTAACTCATCTGTCAGCAATGTGGTGCAAGTCACGATTAGAGGTGAGGATTTCTTTTATTACTACTTCAGTAACTGATCCAATGCACAAGAACACCTTAATACAGAGGTCTCAAAACCTTTGCTCTGAGGGCCAAAATCATTAATTTGAAAACACCTTGCGAGACTCCAAAGTATGTTTTTTAGGTTTGCAATTGCATTTCTTGTACTTTGTACTTTGTACTTTGTTGTTTTTGGGGTTTTTTACTGCCTAGTAAAAAACTAATTGTGTAAAAGTTTAGTGAAACTTTATAAACAATATAAACTTGTAGGAGAGGGATCTAAAAATTAGAGATTCAAAGCACAAAAAGAGTCTTTAACAGCTGTGTTAAGAGACAGGCATTTCTGCACTGTATAGGTTGATTGTAAATTAGAATTTTTCTTGTTATCAAAGTTCTACAACAAAAATGGTTTTGTGAATTTCTGCAATTACATTGGTAAATCACTTGGTTCATATATTTCTTTATTTTTTGACAGTAGTCTGGTCTCAAAAGACTAGATACAAAGTTAAATAATATAGAAATATTGAAAGAGCTGAAGCTAAAAATTCAAGGATAATATAATCATTTGTATTTACACAGACTTAGAAGTCTCTCTGGTATGTAGTTTTATTGGTTAGTTGTTGACTCGGAGGGTTATTTTTGCTCCTAGGTGTGCTTCCTGTGCCCTCCCTGGTTCTCCAGCAGCAGACAGACGTGTGGCATTTGCTCTGCACAGGATCCCCTGCATATCCTGGTTCTGTGTTTTCACTCTACGTTGCTGACAGCGAACTTCCTGTGGCAACTTACCGTGCAAAAGCTTTGCAGCATCAGGTCACATTCCCTGTGCCTGTCCAGGATTCACCAGTGACCTTTTATCAGTGCCAGTACAGGAGTCTGTTGGGAAGCACATGGAGCCTCTCGGAGAGAAGCGTCCCTCTGGCTTTAACTACAGGTAGAGACCTGCTGTGCCACTATGTGCAGTGTTTTAAATGCTTTGATTTTTGACAGTTTCTTTTCCTGTGTTTTTCAGGAAATTCCCTTCCAACATCAAAAGGTAATTTCTCATTTGTTAAATCATTAAAAGGGAAAAGATGGGGGAATATCTGCAGCCATGTCAGATATGAATGTATCTTTCTGCTTGTATTTAAAATGTTATTTTTCTCCTTATTTTTTGGACATTGGACAATGTGTGTGTCTGTGTACCAGGTGTGGACTGGCCTCTCGTACTGGGCTCCTTCTCTGCAGCCGTATTATTTCTCTGCTCTTCGGTTTTCGTGGCTGTGCTGGTTAAGAGAAAAGGTAGATTCTACAAGAAACTCCCCTTCCTTACTTAAACTTTATTTTCTTCATTTGCTAAAGTCATAATATGTCATTTTCTCTCATTTTACTTGTCATAAGTAAATGCAGCTGCCAAGGAAAAGAAGAGAAGGTAACGCATTCACAGCCCTAATGGATGTTGCAAAAAGCGCACAGTTTATTCACAAAATGATTGTACATTTTTGCACCACAGGAACAATTGCGTTCCTCACACTTACATCATTATGCATATCTTAAAATGAAAACCAAATGCAAATATGTTACATAAACTCAGATTTCCATTGCTCATAGGTGTTTTTATAATAAGTGGTGCCCTTTTCGCTCTGATTCAGACAACAAGCACAGTTCTGGACTAAAGTTCACGCTCGAGACCACGTTGTTGGTAAGTTCTGTCCTTCTGAATGTCATTTCCCCTTTACTATGAATGACTCAGAGCGTTTCTGCTCATTTTTCTGTCCATTTGCTTGTATAAGAATAAAACGTAAAGTCCCAACTGCATGGGAACAACACATGCTGAAAGTTGTTTTTTTAAGTGTATATGATTGTTTTCTTCTGTTTTTTTTTTTTCAGATCTTACTCTCAGGCGTACAAGTTTTGATTCTCAGGTATTGTTTTTCTTTTAAATTGAAACAGGAAGTAGATAAAAATCTGAGCAGTGTGGCACAGATTTGATTTTCAGTTTTCTTTACCATGACACCCCTAAATAAAATCCAGTGCAACGATTTACTTATTACATAGAGACCACCTTTGTGTAATTTATTCTCAGAATAAATAGTTTACTATAGAACACTGATGAACACAGCATCAGGAGCAGAGAGGAGTCTCATGTTAGCTCTAACTGTGGCGACTCACATCTTTGATTGGAGAATCAAACGACAGGACAACTACATGTTCTACACAAATCAAGTTTTTATGGACAGTGACAAGAAGAAAGCTTTTGCTAAAAGGAAGCAAAAGCTGAAGTGGGAAAAGATGCTTACAGATGCTTCCCATCCAACATGGCTGATCATAAGCTATGCTTCAAAGCTGGTAGAGACGTACTTCAAAAGAGTTATTAAAAGGAGATTCTGTAAAGTATATAAAGAAAAGCAAACAATAAAATGTTTATGGTTACAGCTACAATACGCAAAGGCAATACTTAATAGAGATTAATGTGTCTGATTTTGATGCTTAATATGATTCATTTACAGGAAACCTGATGAATCTTGTGATTTGTGAGAATTTTCCTTGGTTTTGGAAGATTTCAGCACATTTCACTGAAACAGAAGAGAGGAAGTTTCTCTGCTTCTTCAGTCGGAATTTGTGGTATTTTTGTGGCCTCCGTTTGTAGATTTCCCATACAAACAACAGTAAACTTTCCCGATCTCTTTGCTGTAAACACAAATTAATCATTACAAATCAACCAATCCCCCTTCCAGAACATATTTTAACTCAAACTTGGGCACACATCATTTTTCATTCGTGCTGTTGTGCACGGTTAGCACATTCTTCTCGTTAGGTACAATTATTTTCATTAATTAGCTTGATGAAAGGTTCTCATCAGACTAAAGGCTCTGCCTCCCTGTGCAGAGCTCCTCAGCAGGCATCATAAACAAGTGAGTGCAGTCGCCAGCTGGGTTTCCCTTATGCTAGAGAACAGGAATGTTTTCAGCACAACAAAATAATGATTTTTAGGTGTACGCTTTACTTCTTGCATTAATTCAGGGTTGTTGAATAAACCAAAAACCTGTTTGGATTCCCATGACGTTAATTGGACTAATTAGAAATAGTCATTCTCGAGGCTGTTGCTGCGAAAGCAGAGACAGAATGACAGAGAAGTGTCTTTTCACGTAAACAAAACACAGTTATTTAAATATTTTCCCTTAAAAGCCCCACAGACCGTAAAACCGTCTGTTTTTTTTACGGTGGGATATAATTTGGAGTGATTTACGTGGACACAGGCTCCAGTCTGAACAACATGAGGGATCATTAAATGATTTGATTACTTTAAAATGTTTGATGACATGTCCTGGTTTTCAAAGTCCCTCACATTTCCCTCAATTTTATTGTTATTGGCATTTTCTATTATAGACCAACACAAAGTAGAACATAATTGTAAAATAAACTAAAAGTACACATTCTTGTAAAAAAAATAAAAAATAAAAAAAACAAAACAAAACAAAACAAAAAAACTACATCTTTAGCAGCTTTGGCAAGTAGTTTAAGCCAAGCCAGATTGGACAAAAAGCATCTGTGAGTGTCTGTCTATCTATCTATCTATCTATCTATCTATCTATCTATCTATCTATCTATCTATCTATCTATCTATCTATCTATCTATCTTTACATATTGAAGTAAAACTAAAAATTATACTACAAATTCATTTTTTTATTAAATTAAAAACCTTTGCCTTGCCCTGAGTCAATACTTTGTTTAGAATCTCCTTTGGTTGCCAATACAGATACAATTTACCCATTTTGTATTCTTAGAGACTAAGCTCATTATTTATAAAAAATTAAAAAATTCATGATGCAGCCACTGTCATGTTTCACTGAGGGGATAGTGTGTTTTCACGGTGCAGAATTTGTACACATGGTGTACAAAACTTCATGATGCTGATACTAGATTACTTTACACACAGACAGACTCTGTTTACTGATTAAGTGGCGATTGGATGCAGTGGATTTTATTTAGAAGTATGAAAATAAAGAAGGCGGTATCGGATGAAGCATTCTTTAGTACTTACTTACTGACTTCAAGAAATTGTGGTGATTATTTTCTTCCAAACCAAAATTAGATTTGATGTTGAACTAAAATATAACATTCAGGCCTGAGAAAAAAAACAGTCATTTTGAACAGACATTGATATTTTAACACTTAAATGTGTCGAAGCTTAGCGTTTTTCTTCTGTTGTTCTTTGTTACTGCGGAAAGTGAGCGAACATATTTAGCTACGAAATCAGTGGTGGGATATGAACCCTGCCTGCCACAGGAAGTGACATACACACCTTGATAGGCTGTCTTAACGCTTGTTTCTTTACAGGAATGGGCCTGTGGAGAAACAGAGACACCCTCCAGATCTCCTCCCTGGAATCCCCTCTCTACTTTCACAACCCCAATACATTAGAAATGTTAATTTCATATTTACCAGTGTGTGTGTGCGTGCATGTGCATGTGTGTGTGGGTGTGTGTGTGTATTTGGAAATCTACTCATGTTTTATCAATGTAGCAACAGTTGTTGTTACGCAGCATGACAGGAAGAGGACATTTCCTGTTCTTACTTTTTTCTTTTATGTGTAGTAGTTATTGTGAGATTATTTTTTCTTATATGTTTGTTTGTTGTTACTAAGACTATGAAATTAAATGCAGATTTTATTATCTTTTTTATAATGTTTACTGTATATTTTGTATTTTTCTCTATGGCTCTAATGATCCATTCATTAACAAATTAGTCTATATTTTGCATTTACTATAAGTGAATTTAGAAATGGACTGATCAGAGTTTTGTGGCCAACTTCCGATCAAGAGTTTCTTTAAAGTTTTTATATATACAACTTCTTCTCTTTCAAAAATGTTTCTAGTCTTTCCAGTCAGGAGTCAGAATCAGTTATTTATATTAACCAATGTGTGTGATAGCCATTAGTTTAAAACAGTGTTTACTATTATTTAAAAAAAAAAGCGAAGAGTGCGTTTACATTTTCAGCAATCTTTAGCATCATATATTAGCACAATTAGCATGGTTAGCATTGCTTTTAATATTGGTTAAAGCAGAAGACAAACTACTCTACAGAGAGCAATATTCAAAATCTCAGTCAAGCCTAAGAAATTAATATGCATTACACATCCAAAAGAAAAATAGTGCATTATTGAGATGCTGGATATCTGATGAATATCCTGCAGAGGGCGCTGTTTCTTTACAGTTTTGATGTCATAAAGACCTTGCAGAACAACTTAATTACTGCCATTTGTCAAGCTGGTGTCCTTGATAGCGAATAACAGATCCGGTGGAACATTGTGACCATGCATGAAGCCAAACAATCCTGTAAGTGTCATCTAATTACAACACAATGTGATTACCTGGCTTTCGTTTTATTATGCGATAAGAGATTATAGTGTCTTACATCACAGTCTTTATATCTCTCCCAGAATACATGAACTATGAGTGATGTATTAAAAGGATGTAGAAGTAAGAAGCATGGCCCACCTGTTTGTAACTTTTTCATGTTGCGCAGTAACCGGGCAGAGAGCGGCTCTCTTTCAACAGAAGAAAGGCAGGTCCATGTTTTTGTCATTTATCACATTTCCTGAGCCTCGCAGCTGTGCAAACCTGCCAGTCACTTCCTGAAAGGTGAAAATATGTGCAGAGAACTGTTGAGTATGCTCTGCACACCTGAGTCATACGCTTCCTGTAGGGTCATTATTACATGTGTTGTTCAGATATTCAGCTATCATGTGATTAGGCTCATCTATCAGAGTTATAGCAGTAATAAAAAGGCAACAGGAATGTGAATTTTGATAAGTTATTAGCAATGCACCACTAGCCTGTTGCTGCAGCATTCAGTGAGTTAAGGACATACAATATTTTATAAATCACCCTCCAATCAATTGACATGTTTCTGTTGCTTTAATTCACAGCAAATATTGTTTTGAGGTCCTTTAAAAAAAAGGTAAATTAAATCCTGTCAAACATGTTGATTTAATGTCAACATTCAAATTTAAAACCAGCTATGAAATAATGAAGTCAAGTTATGTTTATTGTTTACTGACTTGCAAAAATCTACAAATATCTAGTAAAAACATAACTGAGAAACTAATTAGACCATCTGATTTAGTATTTAAAAATTAGATAATCAAAGACAAAAATAAATGATGTGTAAATTCTGGTGTTTTAAAGAGGAAAAAAATAAAGTAACATAATTACCAAATAAATGTAGGAAGAAGAAACACTCTCCTAAATAAAACATCTTTAACCTAAAACTTAGGAAACCAATACTCACCCTTTGTAATGTTTATAGAACAGGTCCAAGTAATTTCAGTGACAATATTTACTGTTTACTTTATTGTCAATTGACCTCCAAATGGCACATCAGGCTCAGCAGAGAGAAATTAACAGAGTTGGTGAACATCCAAGATCCATAAATACATCAAGGACAAAGCCTCAACAGACGATGTGCTCAGCGAATGTCTCAGACAACACATACCAACATTTGAATATTTTAATATAAAATGTTGGTATGTGTCTCTGTTGCGAATTTATGGGTGCTTCTTTTGTTTTTCATTCAGTAAAGTTACTTGCTGTGGCTTGTGTAGCAAAACAATTAGACCAATTAAAAACCTTGCTCATACAAAAATATTGACTCAACAGCCTTTTGTTGAATACCTTAAAGATTGGGATTTTCAAAGTGAATGTTTAATGTATCAAACAATTTGAACACATATTGTATTAATATACTTACTTGCACGACTTTGTTATTAAAAAATAATAGCACAAGAAAGAGCAGTTTAAAATTGTATGGGTTGTATGGTTTGTTTTCAGTTTAATATGTTTCTTCTGGCTTTATTAAATATGTTTCACTTGGTATATTTTAGTGCGGCTTTAATACGCGCCCAAGTAATTCATCATAGCACCCGGAGCTAAAAGTAGACTTGCATGCAGCCATCTTTAAATACATACTTACTGTATAATAGCTGAGTTACTGTACTGTGCAGAGCTTTTAAGCCATACCTGAAGAAAGAAAATAGAATCAATAGAATCAATAGTTCTCTCGGTTTTCTGAAGGTGTTCAGGGTTTTTCTTTTGATTGATTTTATACCTATTTTCTCTCCCAGCTTCGTATCTGACATGACTATCCATTGTACGGAGAAAAGGGAAGGATCCCAAAAGCTATTTGTTGCACATAATAGCTATGTGAAAACATGGCTTTCATATATAGCTATTAGGCAACACATAGCTGTGAGGCATCTTTCAGGTTGGGTTTTAGCCTGTTACGTTAAAACACAATGTTTAACTTATTATCCAGCGTGAGCTAAGTGCTCGGCTAATAGCTGTTTAAAAATCATTTTGTTAGTGTATACCTCTTTAAAGCCTGAATAAAAAGTCGACTTAAACAAAAATTACGCTATTTAAAAGCAACTCGGTAATAAACTGGAAACGATTTAAAAGCAGTTGAAGTTCAATGAAAGCATTTGAAATGATTTGAATGAGCCAAAAGAGATATTGTAATGAAAATAACACAATAATGTTGGGCTCCCTAGAAAAAAAATACAAGTAAAAGAGAGATGACTCTTTATAGTCTGTACTGTTTGCAGTGTGAGGGTTCAGGATACCAATAAAACAGAAAGTTTGTTTTGGTTCTGTCAGCACCTCCCTCCTTCATTACTGTTGGGTGCTGAGTTCCCGTGAGATACACACAGAAAGTCAACAAAAAAATGCAAGTTGATGTTAATTGTCTGGTTAATCTCTTTGTTATGGTAAACCTGCTTAAATAGAAAGTTGGGTCCTCCTGTCCTTTAGTCTTTGTTAGGTGTTAGTCATATAATTGCATGCATTCAGATGAATGTGTGTGTGAAGTGAACATTTTGTAGACTGGCTTTGTTCCATAGTGAAGTTGCAAAGTGTTTGAAATACTTTCAGTCTGACTGGTTTAAACTTTAACAGTGTTAGAGTGTAATTGCGGTGGGAAGCGTCACGAGGACAGGCGTGATGAGTTTGAGCTGAACATCTGTGTTTAATCTTGGTAGATTGTGGTTAATTTGTAGCATTTAATGTAATAATAATGGACTAGTATCGGTAGTTATGATGTGCTTTTTTACAAAGTAAAATTGTGTTTCCTTAGCTGTAAAAATAAAATCAATTTTACACTTTGTTTTTTTAAAAGGTTGTCTTAGATTTTGTGGCTCTAAACTACTTTGTTTAGAGCCACGGTAGTCATGAGGGATAGGGACCACAGCCACCTCGAAATGGCTAAAATCTGTGAATTCTTGACACTTTGTCTAAGAACTTTTATTTATGAAACATTTAATATAAATGTATGCCACAAAAACTGAAAACCACAAAAATAAAATCTGTTCTCCTTCGATATTATGACTGAGGACAGAGAAAAAGAGCGTTTTTATACAGAACAGGTTTGATAATCCTTTGTTATTGTCGCTATAAATCTCTTTAACGTGACAAAAAATATAAAATCTTTGAAAAAAAAAAATTTAGAACATGATATTCTGTTACATTGTTAGATCCTGCTCTATGAGTCATTAACAGGCTCGATTATATCTTATAAGTGTTAGCAGTGAATTGAATTGGTCCACTCCCACACTCCACACAATGACAGAAATCAGGTGTGTTGAAGTTCATTTTTAGTGACTCACCTTCAGCTATTTAATCCAACCTTTCACAAACTTCAAAGCAAAGAGCCACACCCACACACAAAGCATTGCTAGACAGACACAGCAGCTTCCACTTGAAGGGAAATCAAAAGAAGAATCTCTTTCATTGTCTTGTGCCAGCACACACACACACACACACACACACACACACACACACACACACACACACACACACACACACACACACACACACACACAATGTCACAATACAAAGTGACTGAAAACTGAAGCCATCTGTGCATGAAATCCAGGGTATTATCACTGTGGCTGCATTTACTGTGAAACTGACTCATTGACACTCATAATAATGGGTGATATTTGATCAGCCTTATTTTTTTTTGCATTTTGTTGGGTTTTGATTTTTTTTGTGATATTAGTGTTCAACATGACTTTTTTACTGTTCATAATGTATTTATTTGTGGTATCAGCTTTGTTTAACGCTCAATATCCAAGGCAATTTTTTTCCTATGGGGAAAATAAAGTATACATCCATCTATCATAATATTTTGATCATATGGTCCGGACATGATGTCACCTCTTTCTCTTTATATTCGGTTGGAGTTTGGGTTGTTTGCACCCAAAGATTTTTGGGACAATTTGTACCCATAACTACTTGGACAGACTGATGGTGTGAAAGTCATTTTCTAAAATCTCTTCATGTCTGCTGAAGGTAAATGTGGTATTGTGAATATTTGTCACTAGGAGGCCACCTGTTTTGGCTTGATCACATTAGATGTCATATATCTTCTGTTATATCTTATATGACACAGACTTACAGCTAGTAGAAAAAAGCACAATATAAAAATATATTTAAAAAAAATCATATACATTTAAACTACATCACAATCAATATTTTAACATTTTTTATCATTATCTGTTCAGGGAATTCATCAAACCTCGTCTGAAACTGGATATCAGACCTTTTCAGTGTCGGCTCCCAAACTTTGGACAAAGTGTCCTGTAAACTAAGTCAGGCATCCTCATGTTCTGGTTTAAATGGTTCTAGCTTAAAGTCTGTCTGAAAATCCAAAGTTTAATATTTTCAATAGACTGGAGTTAGAAAAAACTTAGCTACAAATAAAATCAAACTAACATACATTTTTGTAAGGATATGGGTAATAAATAGTTTGTTATAACATTGAGTACAAAACTGAAGTAGCAGAGGCCAAAATGGGATCACAAATTTACTGAGGAACTGAGCCAGAGCTATCAGCTGGACATGTAGAATTAAGAATGGATAAATCTTACTTTCCAATAAACAAATTTAAAGTGACTGTTTTACAGTGGAGGGGTCTGGAACTAAGCAGGTACAAGGCAATTACAATTTCCACCCCGGTGTTTGTGCTATTAGGATATGTGTTGTTGGAAACAAGTAGCTTGTTCCCAGTGAATAAAGAATTAACCTTGGATATTAACTTAAAAGTTCTTCCTGTCCTTCATAAAATTAGTGGTAAGTGCACAAATTGTGGTGCCGTCTTCATAAAATTTTCACCTCCTCCTGGCAAAGATGTACTGCTGCACCAGAGGCTCGGGGTTGACTCTCTCACGATGTTGCTCCAACGACTTCATGCCAGCAGGAGTTTGGAAGGCAGTGATAGTGGCGATAATGAAATATTATGGAAATGAGTCTGGAGCTGAGCAGAAGATAGGTGCATGGCTTTATTTTGAGGCTGGAGAGCCGCCAGATTAGATACCGAACGCAGAGATAAAATGGCTGGCTTGCAAATTCAGAAGAAAATGATCTTTGATGTTGAACTGGCATTGTTCTGATGTAACCTAACAATAAACATGTTGAGCTTTGAACATTGATGATTTCCTCTCCAAGGCTTTTTTTTTACTGCTTGCTGTTTCTTTTTGAGTGTGTTCATCACAGCTGTGCAAGAGCCTCAGATAGAATACACTTTATAAGAGGTTTGTTTCCCTATAGTTGCTTTGGTTCCGCCATAAAACTTTACAGGAAATATCGCCAGGCCTGTGTCCAGTCCGAATGAGGGCATGAATTATTCACGGGACACTGGGAGGTCACAAAAGTATGCCCTCATCTCGTCTTCATGCAAACGTAAAGAAAGGCCCAGCAGGGCTTCCACCAAAACTGTATCCACGGTGACACGTCTTTGACCACAAACAGTGAAACCGAGCATAAAGCACGCAGCTCTGCAGAGGGTGTTTCTCATTTCTGCTGCGGACAAAGATTTCCTGACCTCAGTGGTAACTCTGTTGATAGAAGACATATCCGAAGAGAGTCGGGCTGATGCAGTTTCACTCCAGCTTCAGCTTCGTTCCAAACCATAACACATATATGCTGACAGCTGTGCATGTTTTACAAGCAAAATGTGATCCGTTTCATAACAAGTCTGGTGCCATTTCAGTTTTACTATTGCTGCATGTAAAAAACAAAAAAAAAAGACTTTTATCTGGAAACAACGATAAGGTTTGGTTTTTTTCAGTACTATTGTATTATCCAACACACGATAAATATGATGCGTCATAAATAATTGTGGCTGCCGAGCCTCTTCTCACCACATGCACCAAAGATGTTCAAATATGTGCATACACCCTCAACATTTAGAGAATACAAGAGCATCGGTTAATGCTCCAAAGAGGCTGAAAATGATAAAGATGGATTCTTCTTCACTTAACCTAATCCTCTAACAAACAATTTTAATGTACTACCTGCTAAATAAACAATAAAATTGTGAGCAACAGAAGAAATAAGCTGCCAAATCAAAGGAAACAAAAAATAGACCTTATCCTGCTCATTACACGTATGAGGAGCTTTTTGTTCAATCAGAGGTGAATAATAAAGGTGGAGCTCTGTTTGTGTTTTTTGTAAAGACACTTGCAGCTCTGATGAAAAGGCGGCAATTGTTGTTTAGGGAAAAGGAACGGAACGAGTTGGTTATCTCCGTATTGATTTTTGTTCCTTCTTTTTTATTCTGATTCACTTGAAGATCACAAGCGACACCAAACAAGCGCGCTCCCTTTATGCTAGAAGACATATCCACGACTTGTTTCGTTAGATGATAAAACAAATAGTTTAACTGAGAAAACAAGAAGCATGAAAAAAGTATTTGTTTCATTATTTTTTTAAGGTTTTTCCATGGACTTTGTTATAAATACAGTTTCCTTGTACATTATTCAGAACATTAGCAGTTAAAACTTTTTAAACCAAAATGTTACGCATTACTATTACTTAAGAAAATCGAAATAAAAAGACCTCCAACATGATTTAGTTGCTTTCTTTTAATTTGTTTGGTCTCTATTGCGTTATTTATCACCTTCATTTTTTCCTTAACAATATATTTTTTTTTTGTCTTTTGTCTTAGCAGCATCAGAAGCAGGCCAGCAGGCAACACAGTGGCCTGTCTCACAGTCTTTCTTCTCTCCTGTCGTCTGAAGAAAAAGGCAGCGTTTTCCTTCTGCTGCCATTTGTCTTGCTCCCAGCCTGCCTGGCCCCGTTTTCTCGCCTTAATCCTCGACGTCTTTCTGATTTGCTTCATGTTACTTCCTTTTCATCACTGATGCTGCTGCCTCCCGTTTCATGTTTCCTCCTTCTTCACACCGATTCTGTTTTGATTTCACCCCATAATTAAAGAAAATGTAGGTCTCTGTAAACCCTCCCTGACCCTCAGTCGTCTTCCAGGTTGTAGTTGTTGATCAGGCCCGACTCCCACAGCTGCACTAGAGGATTCTTTTGTCTTGGAGTTCTGGGACTCTTGCGAACCTGAATGGAAAACAGATTAAGATTAACAAAGAAGCCATGGCTAAGAAAACGTGAGGCATTAATGTTAAGTGAAAGGAAAAGAAGATGGGGTTTCCTAAAATCTTTTGCTAATAGAAACCTAAAACCCTGTTGCTTACAGTTGTATTCAACTCCCTACTCTATGGTACTCCAAAATGTCAGTTAACTCCCTTTGAAATGTTCCTAGTTAGTAAGAAGAGTCCCTCTATTTCAATATTTGAGGCTCTGACCATCATGTAGAGCACAATCCTTCATCTACAGAGAGAATATGGCACATCGGCAATCCAAGCAAAATACGACTATCCACCTAAACTAAGGGATCAGACCAAAACAGCATTAATCAGAGAGGCTCATGATAACTCAGGAGGACGAAGCCACGGCACAGATGTGGGAATTCGCTGTCAAGACAACAACTAGCCTTGTTTTGTGAAGGGTTGCAAAATAAAAAATAAAAAAGAATGCCCTGGTTGAAAAAAATCCAAAAGAAGTTTCACTTAAAGTTTGCTAAAAGCACAGACACAGCACTGGGCAGATGAATCCTTATTGAACCTTAAGGCCAATAAGAACAATCTCCTCAGTGAAACATAGTACTTCATCCTCATAGTTGGAGACGCTTTTCTTCAGCAGTGACAGGAAAATTGGTCAGAGATGAGACAAAGATGAATGGAACTATATAGAGGGCAATCCTGGAGGAAAACTGTGGTGGCTGCAGAAGAAAAAGGGGGGAGGGTGTTATCTTCCAGCAGGACACTAAACATACAGCCAGAGCTACAATAGCACTGTTTACATCAAGCCATATCCATATGTTAAAATGTCCCAGTACATGACAGGTTTTGAGGACTAAATCCAAGTGACCGTGTGTGGCAAGACAAAACATTTGGTATTCATATTTTCTAAAGAAAAATCCATCATTGGATGTCCAAAAATGGTGCCACGCTTTTCAAACGTTTATCTCTGCAGCATAAAATCTCAATCTTTTGAATCTTTGGTTGTAATATGACTAAACGAGAAAATACTGAAGGGGTTGAACACTTTTGCAAGGCACTGTAAAGGTAACAACAGATTGAAGGTGCTTCTTCTACAGCCCATCATTCTGTAACAATGCAACACAATGCAGGAGTTAATGCAACTTTGATCCTAGGCCATGTTGAGGATGACTAAGTCAACAATTAGGGCCAGTCTCTCCTGCAGAATCCCGACTTCATCCTTAAACTCATATCGGACGAAAGCAGCAGGCATTAAGCAAATAGGGAAGAAGACTCAGACGAAGAAAGGGAGTAAAATGCTCATGCTGATGCCAGATCAAACCATGCAGCTAAAGCCCCACACCTTAATGCCTTGCCAAATTAAACAGCAGTACTCAGGTGTAATCACAGACACATTCATTTCAGAGAGATTTAGAGCCCAGGAGACAGGTTACAAAAGTCAATCATTACAAAACGACTCCCCTTTTTCCCCTTCTGGAGTCGAATGCACGCGCGCACATAAACACACAAAATCCCACTCTCCATACTCCACGTTTCCTTCCCTCTCTGTCTCAGTCATAGGGCTGCTTGCCTTCTTCCCTTATCTACAAAGATAAGTGCCTTGCTGTGTGTTCAGGACCTTATCAGATATTTGTGTCCCATATTTGGCGCAAAAGAAACGCTGACATCTTCCCAAGAGGTTTTGAAACGTGATAATTATATATTAAAGTCCAGAGTAGTTACGGAAATGTTCATAATCATGCTGCTAGGAGACCGCTTTAACCCCCAACGCACAGCTTTAATTACCACATAAACACAGAGTTAGAAAAGCTTTATTTTGTTTTTCTGTGCAGCTATCGAGAGAGACTCTGGGAGACGATTTGCCTACATTTTCATATTCTTACCAGAGTGTCCCAGCCATTTATAAAGTGGAAAAACCTTATAAGCAGAGAAGCAAGCCGTGTTGGAAGAAAGGAAACTGAAATGCCAACACACCTCTGGGTGGAAAATCTTTTCCTCTTCACTCTGGGCAGGCGGTTGCACAGACACCTGGTCCACTGTCTGCCGTCCTGCAAGACACAGAAACAGTTATTACAGGATAAACAAAAAGCACAGTGTGGCACAATGCTTCCTATCAGACTCACCCTGCTTACAGTACTGCTTAATGAGGAGGCAGTAAAAATAATGAGTATCTATCATGAGACAAATTTCACTGACCACCAATATAATAGAAACCAATAATTGCAGTAGATACTAAGGAGCATAAAAAGGTTGCACAATTAAGAAATGTTATGTAATGTGCAATGCGTCATGGTCATATAATTGCACCACGACACACCCTGGTCGTTTTCTGCCACCTTTATTGAAACTGAAGTGACGACTGTCTTCTTTTATTCATTAACCTTTTGCTCCAGAAACGCAATCAAACATAAAATGTAGCTGTGGTTTCCAGCCCTCAGTTTCATGTCAGATCAGCACTCAGAACTTGTTTTACAATGGCTCTCGTTTCATTTAACTATTACAGGGGACAATGGGAAAAGAGCTAGGGCTAAGGTTTCAGTACCCCAACAGTTCCTCGGACACTGAAACCTCCAATTAAAGGAACATCTGCTTATAAATACTTATCATTCTTCCTTCTGTCACATTCTTTCAATTCCACCCTCAACCTCACTTTGCCTCATCTCTCTTCCTTCTCTTCCTCATCCACCTCCTTCTTTGTTTCACGTTTCATCTCTGAGTTAGACTCAGAAAAAGTCGATGTTCAGAAGACAGCGCCCCTCCTCCGAGCCTCCTCATCCCAAGCCTTCATCAGCAAGTCTCCCCAGGTGACCCTTCATCTCACGCTGTCCATTCATAACATCCTCTTGATTCAATAAACCTTTAACTCAATGCCTTTGTGGTGTTGTCCTTCTAAATGAAATGCTATTTAGTTTCTATTGTTATACACCTTTCTGGTGAAAAAATGTATCATCGTCAACCTTGGATTTGAATATGAGTGCTTTACGATTTTGACGCCCATTTTGTTGAGAGTGTAGCCTATTAAAGATATTACCAGGCTCCAATTTCATTTCATTAGCATTATGTGGTGCAGCAGCATTTGGACCAAAAAACATAACAGATTAATTTAACTGCTTAAAGTTTTCTTGTTTTTGTCTTGTTGCTCTTAGTTTAACCTTTTATTGGTATTTAATTCAAAGTCCAGTCATTACTGTACATATAAAGACGATTGGTGGAGTCCAACCCATTCCAACATGTTTGGACCTCGTCCAGGCTTATGATCACCACTGCCTTTTATTTTTGATGATCTTCAGAAATATCTTTCTCCCTCTTTTTGTGCTCGCCTTCATCAGCTTACATCATCCCGCCTAACTTTAGTTTACGCATGAACCAATCAAACAGCATAAGTGTCAAAAGTTTTAAAGATATTCTTTAATATTCAGCCAAATAACTACCAAACTAAGTCAATAATTATATTCATTAGTAACTTTTAACTTACCAGAATGACTGTCTAATCCTAATTCACACACTTCAGAATAAGAACTGACATATAAGAAAAAGGGAGGGAAGTCTACAAAAAATTACACTTAAACAGTGGGAATCATTTGCATGCTAATATTTTGATTAAACCTGGTGATCCTAAGATCAATAATTGTATTGCTTACTGGCCTGATCAAAGATCAAAGGATGATCTTGGAAGAAGATCCCAGGCTATTTCTTTTTGTCAACCCTAATTATATGCTGAGCTACAGATAAGAATTTGTCTTTACTTATTAATGAATTAAAACTTCAGATAAACTTTTTTTCAACAAACTTCACTGCTTTCATACGCTGTATGACTCATTCAAACTGTATGACTCATGATTTTCCCTTTCAAAGCTTCTGATGTTAGCTTGACATGCCAGAATGCTAACCCTTGTTTGCACATCTTTGATATTTTCCACTGATGTCAAAGGAATAAAGTAATGTGGTTACAAAAGCAGCTGGAGAGTTTTCCTTGACCCATGCAGAATTGTTTTTTGCAACAATTGATCCACTAACCTTCATGTAGTCCACTGCTACCATTGGGAAGTGGACTGGGAGCTGGGATTTCTTTTGTTGAGGGGGATTCAGCACCATTGATTTCTCCATACAGGCTGAGCCGCAAAGTGTGAAGCTCCTTCTCCCTGTCTTTGGCCTCTTGGATATCCTGCCTCACTTTATCTAAATTAGTCGAGGAACGGAGCTTGAAAAAAGGGTTCTCCTTGGACGGTGACATCTCTTTCTCCTCCTGTTCCTTCTTTGCCTTCACCAGCCCATCATAGCTTTTTGTCTTTTCTGTCGAGTTTAAATCCTTTCCAGTTACAAGAGTTGGACTGGCCTTTGCCTCTCCTTTGGCTTTGTAGTGCTTCTGTGCTGGAATGGTTCGGCTATTTTCTATGATGATGATCTGACAGCCGGTCCCTTCTGAGAGCTTTGGTCCTCTGAGACCAGAGCGGTCTAAACCTTTGGAAGAGGTTTGGCTCTGTGATGTATTGACCATTGTGGGTTTTCTCTCCATGTAGGTGGTATGTTCTGGGGTGGATGTCCCAGATTCATATTGACTCTCC
This sequence comes from Micropoecilia bifurca, assembly GCA_903067075.1. Taxonomy (NCBI): domain Eukaryota; kingdom Metazoa; phylum Chordata; class Actinopteri; order Cyprinodontiformes; family Poeciliidae; genus Micropoecilia; species Micropoecilia bifurca. The sequence continues at coordinate 21,180 of CAEGAF010149199.1, forward strand.
AAAATTAAATTCAAATCTTCACTGCTACCGGACGACCAGGATGGGGTCTTACTTTTCGGTGAGAATGTCAATGGCGATTCTGGACATATCTGCAGGGTCTCAAAGAGTTGCTTCCTCTCTTTTATTTGGCGGACTGTGCCTTTGTCATAGAAGCCAGGGATCTTCCCAATCTTGACCAGGTCTTGCTCCCTCCGAGTCTCTTCGTGAATCTCGTGCTGCATCTTTTTGCCTGCAAATTCCCTGTCCTTGTTCTGGGACCACTTTGGAGTGGAGGACATGCTAAGACTTTTTCTGGAAGGAACTTCTACATACTCTGGAGAGGTGCGTTGGTTCGGAAGTCCTCTGGATCTCCTCAGGCTTTGCTCGCGCTCTATGGCCCGTCTGATCTCCCTCTCAATGGGGGTCTCTGAGGAGACAGGGTCCGGAGAGTCTGTAGACATGCTGGTGCTGCTGTCCTGTGTTCTGTATGAGTTGAAGTCTGCTGACACTCCGCTGTCACTCTGGCTATCATCATACGTGTCACTCCTCATCCTGGTGTCTCTGTTGGCTGTAGGAGATATACCACAGCTATTTTCCACCTTGTGCTCTTGCGTTTGGACTTCCTGGAGAAACCTGAACAGCCCTCTGCTCAGTGACCTCACAGCCGTCCTGCTCTTTTCAACTCTGCTCTTATTCTGCCCTTTCACTCCACCTGTTTGCTCATTTTCACCCTCTGTCTTCTCCCCCACCCTGCTGCTCCTTTCTCTTGCAGCTGCAACGCAACTATGGCCTTGAGAGGCTTCCCCTCCCTGATTGGCCAGCTCCATGGCAACAGCCGAACCAGGTGGAGATCCCTGGCCAAACACCTGTTGCGCAGCTTCCTGGTTTAATCTCCTGGGACGGAGCTGAGACTGACTTTGTGGCAACACTGCCTCCTCCTGTCTGACTGAATCATTTGCAGGCAGGACCGAGTCGGTCTCTTCACGACTGGAACATGAAGGTTGGAAACCCACGCAGCTCATCTCACGTGGAGCAGATCGGTGCTGACAAGTTGTTACATTTCCACCTGTTCCCTCTTCTCCTTCACTTTCATCGGCGAAAGGAGGAGAGTTCATAGTGTCTCTGTCATCTGAGCTGCTCGTGTCGGAGAGACAGCGTCGGGCAGACTGAGACCCAGAAGTTTCAGTTTTATTGCTTCTAATGTCACCTGCATTTATTAGTGCTGTTGAATTCAACCCTGTTGTTATGTCTGCATCCCGATGAGCTGGCTCAAGAGGTTTGGGTGTCTCTGCGCGTTCTTGAGTGGCTTCAGTCGGTTCGGCTTCACTGATCCACTCCCCCACCTCACCCTCCAGGCTGGAAGCCCCTTCTTTCTCACCACACTCTGCTGCTGATAAGGCACTGAGTGGCGATGGAGGCGGGAAATCCTTCTCACAGAAATTATCTGCTTCTTTAGGTTCCTCCTGTGCATCTGAGAACCTTTTAGGCCTTCCTTCCAATTCTGTCATAGGTTCTTGTGTCTCTCTCATAGGCTGCTGAATAATATCTGTAGATTTCTGATTTTCACTTTTGATTACATCGACCATTTCTATTATCTCGATTGTCTGACATTCCTGCAGCACTTCAAGTCCAACTCCAAGCTCCTGGGCTTCTAAGTCCTCCTCAGGCATTGCCTTGGGGGCTTTTCTCTCTCGTAGAGGAACACTGTGGCCCACGCTTGTGCCCTCTTCACCCTGCATCTCAACTAGAGAAGTGAAAAGACCTTGCTCCTGCCAGGTTGTGGGCTTTGTTTCCATGGCAGCGCGACTGCTGATGTAAAATGTTCTGAGCAATCAGGTTGTTGGGCCCCCAGCCAGTCAGTCAACTCTAAAAGTACGGGGAGCGCAGAGGGGAGAGAGGAACAGCGTGGTGATTAGCAGAGTTTAACAACAGAACATTGTCAGCCACGTTTAATGCTATTATGCACTGCCTGCACTGCTGAATGAATCATCATCTGTTTTCAGTGTGACATTTATTGTGCAGAAATCCTGACATGCTGAATGCTATCTCTCATTTGCACTTTAATATTTCACATGGCCTAAGCTGATCACAGAGGGGCAGGCAGTTATAAAAAAGGGTTTTCAATCTCAATGGGACTTTTTATCCTCGTAAAATAAAGGAGAACTAAAAATAATAACAAAATAAAAATTCAGATGACAAACGTAAAAATTTCAGTTATGTAGCATTTGAACAACATACGTCACATTGAAAGTTATCAGGGGGGATGAACTGATGTTTTGATACAAACAACTTGCTCCTTGTGTACTTAATTCCAATAAATACATTTCAACAGGCAAACAGTTGCTAAATAGTTAGTATGTAAACGAGGATTAATCAGATGCCATTACCTCAGAACTAAGTCGTGCTGTGGAAGCTGCTTTGTTGACTGTCAGATTTGTAATTATCCACAGCAACAAAAAAATCAAATGTTATGTAGACTCCTCTGTGCCTGAATCACTATGTCGATAACTACTTCTCAACATGATTTTTTCTTTTCTGATTTGTGTTGTGAATTGATCGATTACGATGGTTTGTGTGTTTATTCTCATGTATTTGTTTGTGTCTGAACTACTGGGGACCACAATTATAAAGTAACCTTGTTTTTTTAAATAATTTGAGCGTGGCATTTTTCCATTTAAATATAACATTAAAATTATGAGCTTACAATCTTTCAACTACAGGTCAGCTGTAGCTCTTAATCATCATCTCGCTGACTTTTAACGACAAGGAACTCAGCAGAGATTCACGAACAAACTGTCCGCCTTTGCGCTGGAGTTGAGCATATAAAACCATGGTTATGTCTTCTTTTCACAGTAGAAAGAGCGCTCCCGCTTTACAAGAGTGGCAGTAACGCCTCACAAGGCTTTGGCTTCAAGGCAGCAGAATAAAGTTTTTTGCTGAGCACACCTTTCTGTAATCATCTTGCAGGCTGGGGAATAGTTCAGGATAACACACACACACACACACACACACACACACACACACACACACACACACACACACACACACACACACACACACACACCAACCCTGTTTCTTTAGCATATACACAAACTTGCCATTTTATTGTCCTTGAACTCATCTCTTATGCTGAATTGTGCTCACACACATGTAGACTTTCGGTCAGGATCCTAACAAATTGCCACAAATGATGAACACTTGCAAAGTCAGTCTGGATTTGTATGTCATGACTGATCAGTAGGGGACATGTAGATTGCAGCTTTTGGGACAAGTGCTTGATGAATTGGGACGATGGACAAATAACAAACAGCCCTTTGAGTGGAGATAATAAGGCCCCACATAGGGGCTGGAGACAGGAAGAATGGAGAACAGTGAGGCAACAATAATAACAGCAGAAGCAGATCCACAACAGAGCAGCGCATCACTCGCCAGCTGCAGAGGGTGTTTAAAGTGTGTGCAGTTTCTGGACTATCGGTGATGAAATTGAGCACTCTACTTCCTGCTGTGGCAGACACAGCACTCCACCATCATTTCAAGGTTGGTTTCCGGTCTTGAAACAGAAGTCCGGCTTCCTGGAGTCCTTTTATATGACAGGCATTTTTTCTGTTGTTTTTGGAAACGAGAAGGACCAGAAGCAGCTTATTATGTGCACAGAGTGGTCCATTCAGAGCCCATTATGAAATGTACACTGGCTGGTTTCAGACTCAGGAGGAATAAAGGGAAACATTGGGTTCTTGTCACTCATGTTCAGTCTGAAGGAGACTATTGTCTGAGTCCTAGTTTAAAATCAGTAAGACATGTACCGTATTTTCCGCACTATAAGGCGCACCTAAAAACCTTAAATTTCCTCAAAAGCCGACGGTGCGCCTTATAACCCGGTGCGCCTTATATATGGACCAATATTGAGCCACAACAGGTCTAGCAACTACGGTAAGCAGC
>CAEGAF010149200.1:0-12395 GCA_903067075.1 Micropoecilia bifurca
TGTGTGTGTGTGTGTGTGTGTGTGTGTGTGTGTGTGTGTGTGTGTGTGTGTGTGTGTGTGTGTGTGTGTGTGTGTTTTTGGGGCAGGGGACATGATCAATACAAACAATCAAAACATAGACGACAAGTCACGGAAAACCACCTATGAAGCCTGCTGTAATCACTGATCAATATTTCAGACTGACCACGCGCCCCCCCCCCCCCCTCCTCCCGACACCCGCAGTTCTCTGGGTTCAATCAATTCAGTTCAGTAAATCACTGAGCCAAAGAAAAGCGCAAAAGTCTTCATTCAAGACTCCATTTCTTTCTGCTGCACCGAGTCCAGACTTTTTAAAAGTTGTTTAGAGTAAATGTCTAACATCAAGCTTTCTGAAGGGCTGGCACAGATTTTCCCCTCATAACAAACTAATTCTACAATTTGTTTGCTCTTCCGTCTAAATCTACTAATTGTTCAGCTGTTAAAGTCATGATTATAAACTCAAGGGTGATGGATTTCTAATATCCTGCATCAGTTATTTGGATTTTTTTCTCTGATTAACACAGAAAACACACTTAAAGCTTGAGTTCATCTCTTATAGTTTGCTCTTAAAGAGTCTGGCTTTTATTTATTTACTTATTTTAGAGCAGGCAGTGTAGAAAATACAAAGGACTGGAGAGAAAATGAGACAAGTCTACATGATAAAATTAAGTACTTAGGAAGGATTGAAAACATTTGAGCACGATAATATCCATACAAAAAGCACATATTTCCTAAACCTTCTTCGTTTTGCCACATTAACAATTACTAATTGCACACACATAGTCATATTATACAATAGAAAATGATGCTTCTGAAACTGGATTCTGCCTCCATGACCAACTTTGGTCTCTGCTAAAGAAAAGCATCCCCACAGCATGCTGCTGCCACCACCATGTGTTACCGTTTGGATGGTGTGTTCAGGGTGAAATGCGGTGTTAGTTTTCTACCACACTGACTTTAATGTAGAGGGAAAAAAAATATTCCACAAAAGTGAACATTTGTGTTTGTAATGTAATGGGTTACATGAACTTTTTTCACTTTTGCAAGGTGGTGGGGTTAAATATGAACAACAGTTTAACAGATATTACTTCAACTTTTTTTTTTTTTTACATCATCATTCCTCCTGGAGAATCAATGCATCGATTCTCCAGGAGTTTGCTCGTCTGTTTTGCTTACTGAACGCCAAACATGCCGAAGTTTCAACTCAAATGCTTCATTACTCTTAATAGCTTTTATTGAATATTTCTGGCTTTGATAACCGATGATGGACCCTCGCCTCGGGGAAACACTGAAGGACATTTTTCACTGGCCCTGATGGTTTACAGATCAAGCGATTAGTTGAGTGGCAGGATAATCATAATCAAGACAAACAGCTAATTGTGCCTCTTACCCAGAGTGCTAAACCCGACACAAGAACACACAGAGTGGCCTTTCCAAAACGGATGTCTGAGACGATTGTTTGCTCAAGAAAGACTGTTTTTGTAGCTGATTAATTAAAGAGTTTTTAAAAAAACAAAATTTAAAAACAACGTTTCTGAGCATTAGGCTCAGTATTTTTTTCAGTACTTCTTATTCAATTCAAGCAATTGGACCATTTGTATATCTTTACCTATAGAACCTTTTCACATTTTAACGCTTTAATCTGAGAAGCAGCTGAGAAAACTGTGGGGAAACTGCTGAAAGCCCCCCAAGCATTCTCGTTTTTCCAGTCTGCATCAAGCTATATGTGGTGGAAAACTAATCATCACATCAACCTGAACAATCCCCACAGTAATCTGGGGAATACCTCACATTAAAACATATCAATGTACTAACATGGACCAGTCAAAGTCCCGACTCAAAACTGCGAATTTGTAGCAGCGTTGATGTTTAAAAGACACTCCATCACATTAAAATAACCTGAGATAAACATCAAATTTGAACAGTGTTGCATTTCCTAAAAACTACTAGACTTCGAGAAGACATTGTAATGCCTAAGTCTGTCACAATAACTGAATTAATTACATTGTAATCACATTACAATACATTTACACTCCACCTATGATTGACACCAAAAAGCTAGATTTTTTTTTTGCTAACTGACATTTTTGCTAGCAAATAGCTAGTTTTAAGGCTTTAAAGCTAGCTTGAAAGCTAAATAGTCCTGGCTGAACTAAATTTAAGACCTGGGATTAATGTATTTAATGTATTTTTAAAATTAATTTAAGATATTTTAAGGCTTTAATTTTAGATGTATGAATTCAAGACTTGAAGAACGTCTGAACACTTTGGTATTATTTATTATTATTTTGGTCAGTGATTCACATGCATTTAAGGCCCACCTTCATACTTTTTAATTCAGTCTAGGTAGGCCTTAATTTTACATGAAATTAAGACTTTCTAAAGATGGGCAGACACGTTGGTTTTATTTAACATTTTTGTTCATTTTATTTACTTATCTTGGATATTTAAAATATCTTCCAGCTCCAGTGTTAAGTGTTCCTTACAAAATTAAAGTTTAATGATCTCTGGGAGTTCACACTGGTATAGTAACTGCTATTACTAGAAAATTGTCTGAAACTCCTTCAAAGTCGCTGTAACACAGACCTCTACAGGAGACGCTTCCTGCCCATCACCATCTAAAAGTCTTTGAAGAATCTTGAATAATTTGAGTTACAACAACAATTAATATTCCCCTTGGGATCAATAAAGTACTTTTGAATTAAGAGAACAAACAATATCATCGTGTATCGCTGTAAGTCCCACAAATTGATGACCTGACCTTGATAACGGGGCCTTTGGGCGTCACGCAGACCAGGACGTTGTCCGGCTTCAGGTCTCGGTGGGTGATGCCCAAGGCGTGCAGGAAGGCCACGGCGCTGCAGAGCTGCAGCACCACACTGTGGTTGCGGTTGGCGTCCGGGGGTCTAGAGAGCAGGTACTGGTTCAGGTCACCTCCATCACAGTACTCCATGACCAGCCACAGGGCCAGGCAGCGCAGAGATCCAGCCTGCTCTGCTTCCTCCTCCTCCAATTCTCTCTGGGCTGACCTCTTCATGAACATTTGTGAAGAGGTCATGGCTCGGCTCGGAGGTCGCTGCGGGGTCAAGGAATCAGAACTAGTCGATTTCCTCCACTCCTCAGATTTTTTTCTGCTCAGCACCGTGTTGGTCTTGTCCTGAAGCCTGGAAGCAGAGTTCATCCTCCTTGGGGTGTTGGACAAGCTCTTGCTTCGACGACCTTTCTGCGGGTTCATCACGCTACCCTTGAGCACGGTCTCCACAAGTCGCAGGGGGAGTTTTCCAGGTTTGAGGGGCTTCAGGCTCCTGGATCCGGTCTGAAGGAGGCAGCTGTGCAGAGCAATAACGTTGACATGGTTCTTGGCGGTGGCTCTCATGGCCCACAGCTCCTGCAGGTAGAGCTCAATGCATTCTGGGTTGCTGCAGGGCAGCCGTTTAATAGCCACCCTGTGTCCCGATTTGGCCATGTGGCCCTCAAACACAACACCATAGCTGCCCCTACCCACCTCCCTGTCCAAAGTGTATAACTCCTCCATGTTTCAGCAAGCAGCCTGACATCAAGAAGAAACGAAGCAACTCATGTTAGGTTGACAAGAAACGACTTAAGGACTTTTTACTTTATTTAACTATAAAACATACCTGAAACGACACATAAAGAGCGACCAACCATCTAAAATAACCTCAAACTACGCTAAGGTGAAAAACAAAACAAATCTCTTTAAACATTTTTAAAGTTAGTAGGAAAAAAATTGAAAGTATATACAGGCATTTAAACATTTCAGTTAAACTTCCTGACATGTTTAACAGAGCGGTGTAAAAACGGGACGCGTTTCTACCTTTTTTTTTTATAATTTCCGACTTACCCACACGGCCGCAGTTGGTCTTAAAAACTCCAAAAACGTAGCCGATATAAGTTACAGGGCGTCCCAAGCAACATTAGTTCGCATTAGTTCGCATTAGTTTCGGTTAAATCTTCAATTACCAACCGAAATGAAGATGAAAAAAACCCAACTGAAGAAACAAACAAGAAAAACTTCCGAGCTCTCATTCAGAACGTCCCGCTTTGCTTCAACGTCTACTGTGATTGGCTGCTTAACTCCGATCGTGAGTTCTGATTGGCTATTATTCGAATTCTCGAGGCCACATATACACGTCGATCCTATTGGTCACAGCTTCTGTCTGTAAACACATGAAGATACAACATAATAAAAGACTTTGTAGTTTCATAAATATATTAGTACATTACAAAACATATTCAAACACTTTACGTAGTCATGAAGTGGAGATAAATAGAATGAAAACCGTTAAATGTGACGCAGTTTTCAAGCACAAAGACCAGTTTACCTTTAAATATCGACTTCCGGCGCGTCCTCAACTAAACTCAAGCGTTTCCGGAGAGACTGCTGCATTTCCGATACATTAATAGATTTAATTATACTCTAGTTTCATTTCAGAAATAAATGACAAAAAAATATTAAGTTTTCTTAACAATATACTATTTCTTTTTTTTGGTGTGCCAGTTTGATGTATGGCGCACGCTGAAGCCTCAATAGAAGATCTATATTGTGAAATCGAAGTGTTTCATAGCCTTTGGTGTTCCTTACACCACCAGCGTAGCTCTCTGCTGAGATTGCAATATACATAATACAACCTTAAGCCAACTAAACATGTCTTTCATTGTTTAAGAAGAATGTTATTGCTTGAATCAACTTGTGTGCTGGCTTTTAAAATCCAACAGAACTGTGATTTATAACTTTGCTGCATCGGAGACAGATGTTTAAGGTTTTGTCATTTTACACTGCAAAACAAAAGTCTAGCAGACCAGAAAACTTTTGATTATGGATCATTTTCTTTTCTTTCTTCTTTTTCTTCTTTTGCTTGATGAAGAGGGTGCCTGCAAACCCTAAGGAGCTGCTGCACCTGCATGGCTGATTGGCAGGGGGGAGAATGCAATAACATGAGAGCAATAGAACAATGGAAGAAATTATTAAATGGTAAATCAACCTTCAAGTGTGACAGAGATATTTGTTTCCAGTCGACTCAGCTGTGGTCAAAAGTTTGAAGAATGTACACACAAAATGGAACGCGGAAACTTCTAGATGATGAGGAATATAGTCTGGGAAGCACAAAGCAGAACATGCAGCACAAGAACCGGAACACAAATGGACAGATCTGAGTCAAAGTGAAAGAAATCGACTGAAGGAAATGTCATTTGTGAACAAAAAAATAAAAGAAAAAAGGTAGTTTTGATGAAATGAAACAATGAAAGATGACAGCCTTAAGAAAACATTGGGGATGAAGTTGTTTCTCAACACTTTGGCTTTGCCATCAACAAGGCACAGAAACGTTTCCATCAACTTCATAACAAGACCGGCAATGAGTCCAGATCTTAATCCAGCTGGGAATTTATGGCAGGAACTGAAATAAGAATTGGGCCAGACAAGACTTAATTTCAGTTTTTTATTTAGCACTTTTCTCCTTACTGTTTGCTTTTTGTACTTTAAGAATATGCTTTAAATTCCTTATTTTTTATTCCCACTTTACATGTGAAAGTTTCCGTGTTTGATGTCCCTGTAAAAGCACCAGATACTCTATTTGACATTTTTTGAGGACCGAAACAAACAAACCTGCACATTTTATTTAATTATTTTTTACTTTTAAATAGCTTTAATAGCCTTTCTATGTAGTGCCGCTCAGTTCTCATCTCCATTCACTTCTCCGTCTGGAATTTCTCCCTTTAAGGTAAATTTTTCCGATAGAATTTCAAATGGGCCAATCAAAGAGTAGAAGCAGAAGCTGTGAATGACAACTTTGATTTTCTGCGCTGTTTTAGAATCTTTTCTCTGTGAGATGTTTGTAAAACACGTTGTGAAAGCGCTTTTGTAATGACTTCCTGAAGGCAGAGTTTCAGAGAGAGCAACCATTTCCTAAAGGGACGGAGGCCAAATTTAAGAGCATTAAATTATAAAGTCACATTTCTTTTAAGTCATTAATAACTGAAGGTAACATAGTTGATTACTAGTGCCTGGTATGTGCCGGGAAACATACTTCTTTAACTCACATTATTAGGAAGTGTTCCATCAACTCCCACAGAGTTAAATTCAACACTTTGAAAGTGTCTATATTGGTCCACTCTGGATGGTGTAGAAGTCCATCCATTTTCTTTACACCCTTGTCCCTTAGTGGGGTCGGGAGGGTTGCTGGTGCCTATCTCCAGGTAGGGTTCCGGGCGAGAGGCTGGGTCACCCTGGACAGGTCGCCAGTCTGTCGCAGGGCAACACAGAGACACACAGGACAAACAACCATGCACACACACACACACACACACACACACACACACACACACACACACACACACACACACACACACACACACACACCTAGGGACAATTTGGAGAGGCCAATTAACCTGACAGTCATGTTTTAGGACTGTGGGAGGAAACCGGAGTACCTGGAGAAAACCCACACATGCACAGGGAGAACATGCAAACTCCATGCAGAAGGACCTGAATTGAACCCAGAACCTTCTTGCTGCAAGGCAGCAGCTCTACCAACTGCACCACTGTGCAGTCCGATATATTCCATAAAATAAGTTCAAGATTGGACTATGATAAAGCACAAAGAAAATTCAAGGGCTGTGGATACTTTTTCATGGCTCGATGCCATTTTTTTGACATACAAAAAAAAACACCCGAGGAGATTAGAGTAGGCTATATCTCGCTAACAGCGAGGAGGATAAAACTCTCTGACGCAGTTCTGTTTGAAGGTTGTTGTGTTTTTTTTATCACAAAACAAAACACACTCACTCAGACACACATTGCGTAGCTGCTGTTTGGGGTACTGACTGTTATTTGGTGAAGGAACAACAACAAGGGCGATGACAGTTACCAGCACGTAGCGTAGCGTCGTGCGCGAGCCTAACAGGAAACGTGATTCACCGAGCAGAGGGAGGCTTTGATGAGCGCGCGGCTTTTATCAGCACTGCCGGTTAGGAAAACTCTTCATTACTTGAGGATGATGGAATCAGTCACACTTCACTTGCATTTTACCTCAAAGCTGATGCCCTTTGTGCAATCATCATATCTCACTCCTTTGAAAGAGTTCTTTTTTTTTTGGTGGCAGATATACGGTAAAGGATCAGAAAGCTACTGAGCTGAGGAAGGAGAGACAAAATTTGATTTAAATAACTGAAAAGAGATTTCACAGGTGCTGGGGGAGGGGAGCTGTGGATGAGCTCAATGAGAATTATAGTTGTAATCGCCTCTGTTTTCAGACTAATGGCGCTTTCTGTGGGGGCTTTGCATGCTAATCAAGTAGCGCGCCAATAGGAAGGGGCAAGAGTAATTATTTTCGTGATTGAGGTCAGAACCCTGCTTAATCCCCAGGTCTATCCCGAGCCTCACGGCACGCGAACAGCAAACAGCAGTAAATATTTTCACAGAACAACGTGAAAACACTCACTTCCTCAGTTAACAGGGACTATCCTCCTCAGAAAGACATATTTCCATGAGAAAGACAAGCTTTCCACCGACATAATACTCGTATTAAGTTAGGGCTCTTGAATTTTTTTTTAACATAAACTTCCAGTTATTGGTAAATTATTATTGGTTTATTGCGTATTTCCCAAGGTCAGAAGCATAAATACAGATTTTGTCAACATCAACCTCTCCCTACATTCTTGCTCACACCCACATAGTGAGGAATACACTGCCAGTGACACACCCAACTTGGCTAAAACTGAACCAGATATTAACCACATGTTGTGAACTTTGACAACATAGTTGGGACTTATTTTATGGTCCAGCGACAAATTCAGGAGAGCGTTCATTTTAACGCCAGTTGGAGTCTCACTGGGAAGGTCGAGTTGAACCCAATGGGTCAACGTAGCTTCATGCTTAGTGCCACAACAAACAGGAAAAACCGACTGTGGCTGTGTTTCCATTACTATTACACGCTAAACTTTGTTAATATTCCGCTATGTCCGAAAAGCATACAATTTCTTAATTAAATAAGAAACAATTAAAATCAGATGTATATTAGTTTGTTCACACAAGTCTTAAAAATCTTGTCAACTACTTCCTGTCATCTTCTTCTTCATGGTTTGCGCCAGTGAGTAACATCGGTTGTTGGTCACGTGACTTGTGTGATGTGAAAAAAGTGTTTCCATTGCAGTTTGGTAAAATACACCAATTTTGATACGAATAAAAAACAACACCACCTGATCCTAGTGTCAAAACCTTTTATTGAAAAACATTGTTCTTTTTTATTTTTAGAAATTTGCACTATGTTAGGAAAAGATGAGAGAAAGAGTTGAATACTGAAATATCACAAGATCAGTGGAAGAATATGTGTGAATCTGCTGCTACAACCTCCTCCTCAAACTATTGGCGTGAATTCAGTTGGAAAAATTTGTTATGTTTTTTCAGAACACCAAAGCAGCAGCCTTATAGAAACCCTGATGCATCTAAATGGTGGAGGGAATGCGGGGACACAGAGGCAAATCACTTCCATATTTTCTGGTCCTGCATTAAGATAAAGACTTATTGGAAAGATGTTTTGGGGAGGATTGAGTTAATTTTGGGTCTTGAATTCCACCAACCCATCATGTCACTGCTACTCGGAGCTGTTCCTGAATATGAATGACAAATATCTATTAAAAATCTTCAGCGCTACATTCAAAAAACTGAATACTCGGAAATGGCTTCAACCTGTCCCACCAATACTAAAGGACTGGCTGGAACTGGTGGAAGAAACCCACAAAATGGGAAAGTTAACATTCATGCTTAGACTGCAAGCGGACCTCAGAGATGGAGCAAATGGACTGGATTACTAGAGAACAATAACTGAATCAGGGCTCTCTTTCCTTGTTATTTTAAATGCTGCTCAAAAAATGGAAGGTTAATCTGTATGCTGTTTCAACCTGTAACTGTTCATCTTAGTCAGAATGTAAGTAATTCCTTTTGTCGACAGTCTGCTTTTTGTTCTGTGTATTGTATGTGATTGATAAAAAACAAAACGATCAATAGACAAAAAGTCATAAAAAAAACTGTGAAAATTAGACATTGGTGTATATATCCATCCATCCATCCATTTTCTTGCACCCTTGTCCCTTGGTGGGGTCGGGAGTTGCTGGTGCCTATCTCCAGCTGNACACACACACACACACACACACACACACACACACACACACACACACACACACACACACACACACACACACACCTAGGGCCAATTTAGACAGACCAATTAACCTAACAGTCATGTTTTTGGGCTGTGGGAGGAAACCGGAGTACCCGGAGAAAACCCACAAGAGTCTGTGATCCTAACCGACATACAGGAAAAGTTGAATCTATCAGACAGCGAGGAGATTTCAACTGTTTCTATGAGCCAGTGGAAAGGCGGAATGAAAAGGTATGTAACAGGCTCCACATACACATACATGATGCGCTGCACTATGTCTTGCTGAACGCTTACACTCTGAAGTAAAAGTTCCCCCAAAGTGCCGACTGGTTGACGCTGCAGTTTTCCCGATCCAAGGAGTAATTCTTCTTTTCTGTGAAATTGGCTTCTTCGGATGGAAATGTAGCCCTCCTTTCCTTGGAACAAAAGAAAAATTCATTTTCTGTCCCGTTGTTAATAACAATCGGCTTTATCTTGACAGATGAAAGCCTGGGCGGTCCATAAACCACACTATGGATCGCTCGCTGAGTTTCACATCAGTGGATTTGATTGTGCGGCGGGGCTGTAAAACACATCAGCCAGATGAGAATGGAGAGGGGAACACGGGGCTCTCGCATGCGACTGTCTGTTAAGAGCTGCAGGAATAGTCAACAGGAAGCTCACGATCCGCCAGCCGACCGTTTCTCAACCCGCTCCTCCATCAACGCAGTGGAAAAAACAGAGAAAGCTTACTTTATGGTTCGCTTTGCTCTTTATTTTCATAAAGTCATTAATGTCAGAGGGAGGATTTTTTTTAACAGTTTCTTCATTTATTATAGGAACAATTAAGTTATGATTTAAGTATTTGTAGATGATGATGTCTCATTATTGAAAACAGAATTCATTACAGGGAAATCTCTTGAGGCAGATGAAACTGAAGTTTTATCTATATTCTTTCTTAAGCAGTGAAAGCTCAAATTGTCTCGTTTTTTTGTTTGTAAAAGAGCATGTTGAAATGCATCATTTCATGTTTAAAAAGAGAATAAAAAAAACCCTACTATGACTTCCTTTTTTGTGCATGAAAGAGATAAATTGTGCCGTTTTATTCCTAGAAATCGATAAAAGCTTATTGTTTCCCATAGCTTTAACGAGGCGGCGTGGCTGCTTCTCGCAGCAGTTACACATTTCTATCGGGGGCTATTTATGCTTCTTATCCTCTCATGTTGTTATTAAATGACAAAAAGTCATTTTCCTGGCTACTGGAAGGGACTGCGCTCATCTCCGTGATGCTAATAATTTACACGGCACACTGTTTGCGAAAAATATTGAAACCCCATCATCTTTTTCACATCTTGTCACCTTACAAACAAAAGTTGATGTATTTTGTGGGGATTTCGCTTCTTAGATCAACACAAATTGAACACTTTAAATAAATAATCTCAGTTGTGTTGTATTCGGCCCGAATTTGCTTTGATACCCTTCTTTGACTGCCCTCTTCCTTGACTCCTCTACTCAGCTCCTTCAGACTAGCCAGCAGCAATTAGCAAACACCTGGTGCTCAGCTCATTATAGGAGCTACTTATCAATGAAACGGTAGTAAAACGTTGTTAACGGGTTAATAGAGGAGCCATGTTGTGATGACGTCCTGAAGGCTGAGTTTCAGAAAGAGCAGGAGTTTTTAAAGAGACAAACCCCAATTTCAAGGCATTAAATTGTGAAGTAAAAGTTCTACATTTACATATGTGTAGAGAAGAAGAGCGAGAAAGGGAGAGAGAAAGAAGTGTTATGGCAACTGAAGGAAAATTAGGTAATATATTTGCACTATGTCCCTGGAAAACAAATGACTGCCCCTTTAATCTTAGAATAAATGAAACTGCAAAAATCTGGCCTTAATGAAAGAGAGGCAAGGAGAAAGACATAATTGACAGAAAGACATTAGAAGTTATTATTGTCATCTGACACAAGCCAAGTAGGAGGCTCAGCCAAAATGTGCAAAAGGTTCTCTCAGTATTTTGCCTATAGCAGCACCCTGAGTGTGGCACTTCCCATCGTTATCGTGAGAGATGGTGCTGGTATCATCATAGTGTCAAATCTTTGTGGTTGTATAATGACAAGATCTTGAAAAACAACGTATGCTTTTGCGATGTACTTTTTGTCCACCTAATAACAGATTTGCGCTAAAGTTTCAAAGGGATTTCCATAATACCTTTGATGAAATACTCAACGGTTCGGTTTCTACTCTTGATTCAATTCATGTTTTCTTCATGCTCAAAAAAGCTCTATCGAACAGTCTCACGAATGCTAACACCAGACGCTTCAGCATCAAGGTTTTGTGAAGTTAAGCATAACCGTCCCTTTCATCAAGGCAATCACTGCTGCTGGCCTGCCAGAGGAGCGTTTATGTACACTAGACAGCTGGTGGATGGCGGCGATATCAACGACAGACAGGCCTAGCTGGAGCCACTTGTGCCTCTGGGCTTCTTATCTCTGCTTCACCATGGGCCCGATTCATCCATCACTATCAGACCTCACACAGGTTCCCATGGCCAGGCTTTCACACCTTCACAGGGGGCCGAGGCTATCTGCAGCTCAAGATGAGAAAACAGTTGAAGCGTTGAACTTCGACACCGTGAAAGTAGGTTTTGGCGAGGGCCTTTGTTGTTATGGAGGACGTAATTGTTGTAACACCTATTGACTGCTGATCTGTGAAGGCGGGTGGCAGATAGGAAACATAGCTTCATACACAATGCATCAGCCCAGATGAGAAGGTTTCCATGAGAGTGCAATGGACAGGATGGATTCCTACACCTTTTAATTACAGCTTGTAAAAGTGGTGTTCATTGTTTCAGGATGTTCTCATCAGAGGATGGACAGATAGTAGGCAAGGCAGTAACCCAGAATCAGAAGTTTGGTCGCAAAACACTAATCAGGATTAGGTTCAATTATGTGTGAAACAAAGACTTTTTAAAACATTTGTTAAACCATCCATCATCTTAGCTAAAACATTGATTAGAAAACCTTCATACAAAACAATAGCTGCTTTGTCTTTTTTATCATGCAACATTGTTTACTGTGCAGTTCTTGATGACATAAACTTCAAATGACTTGATCATGGTGTAGGGTCACTGTCATGATGCGGTGTGGTGGTGGTGAGGAGAGAACGCTGAGACCCAGGTATGTTGATGATGATGATGAAGGGTGATTTATTAGGGAAGCTCT
>CAEGAF010149206.1:0-19546 GCA_903067075.1 Micropoecilia bifurca
GCACACCTAGGGACAATTTGGAGAGACCAATTAACCTAACAGTCATGTTTTTGGACTGTGGGAGGAAACCGGAGAACACCCACCATGCACAGGGAGAACATGCAAACTCCATGCAGAAAGGCCGGGGCCGGGAATCGAACCCAGAACCTTCTTGTTGCAAGGCAACAGCTCTACCAACTGCGCCACTGTGCAGCCTCACTGTGATTATTTATTTAATCACTTTATTTAAATACTTTATTAGTGAGACAAACTACTGAGAAAGAGGTTGATTTTTTACAGTAAAATCCACATGAAGACGGTCAGCCTGACCATCCCTCTGTTCATCACAGTGCAAATAATTTTAGTTCTCAAACATCGCATGTAATTCAGTTTATTCAAATTTGTTTAAAATGTTTTCTATCAACGGTAGATCACACAAGAGACAGTATATAATCTATTGCATCATGTCATTGACTTTAGAGTGATCATTTATTCTGAGAAAGCATATGGTGACAGTGGAGAGGAAAAACTCCATTTACACAGGAAGAAACCTGAACCCAAACCAGAACCAGAACCTGGCTACGTATCAGCAGCCGTCTGCCACGTCTGACTGGGGGTTAGAGAGGACAGCAGAATAACTGATAGGAGGACTTTCTATGTTAATGGAAATTAAAATGCTAATAACAGGAGAGCGAAAAGGTTTAGTTGTTCACAGCTAAAATCTCCAAGAAAGCATCACAGCCAAACAGAATGCAAGGAAATTACTGTGAGACGTCTGTGGAAGAAAATGTTTGACATGTTGAAGCAATTCTACCAAATACTGACTAACCAACAAGTTTGAAGTTTGGTCTGATTAAACTTCAGACGGCGAGGAAGAAAGGTTTGTTGTTCTATTGGGTTTATGTAAACTTATGGTTTCCACTGTGGATGATGTGCAATCTTAACACCTTTAAACCCTTTAAGCAATTCTAGAAAATAAAAGAAATTTCTCCACACTATGTAAAAGACGCATAGCTAGTTACTGTAAACACTTAAAAGTTTTGCTTCTGCTATCGAGAGGTACAGTTAGTTTCTGGGTTTAAGGAACAATTCAGTTTTCAAATCAAGCCATGTTGATTATGATTACTTTTATTCCTTTGATGTGATAAAAAGTTTAAAACAAAATAAACCTGTAAGGGGTAAAATATATTTTAGTAGTAATAAGCCTTGGAAGGAACTGCTTGGACTACATCACCAATGATTGGCGTCGGGAAAGATTTTCCTTGATTTAACCAGAGCAAACGCTTAATCCACTAAGTGCAGAAACATCCTGATCTGTGTCAGCTCCTTCAATAAACTCAAACACTCACAAATCCCAGATCAGCAGTCAAATTAGCCTATTTAAGATTCAAAGGGGACTCTGGGCTTCGGTAACATAGAGTCTTTGCATGCGTGTGTGTGATGGAGTACAGATGTGAAGCTCGGTTAAGGGGTATTGGAGCGTGAGTCTTGAGAGGAACAGCCTTGATGTCTCGGCGGGTAAGTGACAGATGCACCGTGGTGAAGGGGAAGACAGGAGTTATGACCAAACTATAAAAAGGATGAAGGCAGCACCACGTCTCAGATGTGCTTTCAGCTGAGATATAGAAAGTGCTTTACCAAATTTCGCTGGCTTGCAGTTTTGAGATTTGCAAACCATGTAATCAAGTAAATCCTCTGCAGTGAATGTTGTTGAACACAGTTTGAATGTCACTAATCTTGCTACAGCAGCCCGGTTATATTTGCAAATACAATATTTCCTCTGGACTGGTTTGCATTCGTTGCTCCTCACTAATTCTCTGCTCTCCTTGTGCGTCGCCATGAGCCTCAACGTACTGCAGGCGGCAGGTTTATGGATCTTCATCCAAAATGATGATTTCTAGCCGTTTTTCAGAACGACCCTGACTGAATATGCAAAGAAACCAAACTTTTACCAAGTATTGGTCTAGTTTCTTGAGCAAATATCTTAGTGCATTTGAAATAAGGCAACTTGAAAATAACTTTTAAGCAAGAAATAGGAGTTTGTTTTAAGTTAGTAATTCCCTAATGTTATTGAAAAACTATTAATTCCACTGACAGATTATTTTACCTGAACATGAAAAAAATGCCTTTTAAACGTGAAATAATCTGCTAGAGGAACTAGCAATTTTTCATCAATATTAAGGAACTAATGACTGTAAACAATCTCCTATATGTTGCTGAAAAGTTACATGTAAGGCAGTTTAGTCTTTTTTCAAATGCACTAAGATATTTACAATAGAAACTGGACCAAATACTCAGTAACATTTGGTGTTTTTTTCCAAAATCAGGGCACCAAATGAAGTAAACAAAATGATTTGATTTACTTTACAATGATAATTCCTAAGGAAAACAAACAACAATGCCCTGCAAGTCAATAGCATGTCAAGTAGCATTGCACCTTTTTAGATTGGAGTTTGTTGTATGACAAAACAATTTAATCTGTTTAATTACAAAACAGAATTTTTTTTCCCTAAAATTCAGGGTTTTCTCCATAAATGCATTTGGTGTAAGAGTTTTTTTTAATGTTGCTTTTTGAGCAACGGCCACATCCTGTGTGGAACCGCCGCCCCAGATCCAGGGTTTCCACATGAGTCTTGCTTTTGTTCTGGGGTTGAAATGCACACTTTGCTCATCTCTGAAACAAAAATATGTTCCTGATTATGGATTATCTTGGAAAATAAATGGCAGATTGTCTTGGTTCTCTTCCTGACATGTTGACTCAAGGAATGTTCATTTGGGACGTTTCCTTAAAGTATATCCAAAAATGCTTGTTTTTTCATGTAAGTTAACATGTGGTTTCAAATGTAGCTCAGGCAGCCAAACAGAGAAGCTGGAAGCTGAAACTGTTCATCACCAGTGACTGAAGGAGTCGAGTTCCCTGCTCTGCTGTGACCTTTGCCTCGCCCACTTTTCTCTTCCCCCAGTCGGGTTTTTGGGAGTCTTTCTCGAATGCAAATCAGCATGTGCAGACCAACGTTCAGGACCGCTGCCTTTGCTCGCACCACATCCTGCCTACCAGCATGACTGATTGGACCAGAGTCACATTACTGGGCTCTAATCAGGCGCCAACAATCAGCTGCACCTGCTGCAGAGAAGTGCAGCTAATCTGTCCGTCAGGGTGGCTGTGGTTTCATGTGAGCGACTTGCCATCCTGGCTCCCGGTGTTTCATGTTGACTCGCTGGTGATTACAAGTCACCAGTTTGGCCAGTTATAGTGACTGGTTTTTGTTTTTATTTTTCTGTGAATTTAGCTGCAGCCGTTTGAAGCGCAGTGCTGACACACTGCATTTCCACGTTTGTGCAAATCGGTGTGTTTCCTTTTTTAGGTGTTGGGACACAGGATTTATGCTGGAGCTGCAGAAAAGACCAAATCCTGTTCAGTCCCCTGTTCTAATGCAGATGATGATGTTTGGTCAAGCTGCAAGGCTGACTCTCCCTGAACTAGTTTACATGTTTATTCATTAGAAAGAGGACAGAGAAAGGTTTAAAACTGCACAAGCGTTTTGTCGATAGTGGGTCTCTTTTAGGATAAATTTCCTCTTTTTGAAGATTTTCATGACTATATAAATTTGATCAAATGTTTTATGTAAAAAAAAAATTTTAAATCAAGAATAAAAAAAGTGAGTAATTTTTCACACACATTGTTGAATCTGTCATGAAAAATCACAGCAGTTTGAAAGCAAAGGTTCTGGGTTTGAATCCCGGCCAGGGGTCTTCCTGAGTGGACTCTTCATGTGTGTGTGTGTGTATAAATTAATCAATAAAGCACCTTAAATATTGTGAATGCTTCCTGCAGTGAACAGAGTCCAGTGTAAATTGTTTTTTCAAGTCCACAGCCGTATATGTTCTGACAGTCTCATGTCACAGCTTCCTTCAGTCAAAGGACTTTACTTTCCCCTCTTGGCTCTTCAATAATGTCCAATACAAGCATCACTGGCTACATACCAGCTTAAGGTCTGTGCCATCTTCACTTAGGTCCATAACAAATTCAGTCATATCCCAAGTTTCCACCTCTTTCTGCATTTTAGATGAAACTGTCACATTCCTGTCAGTTGTGATTCCATCATGGCTTCGGTTCTTTTTCTTGTAGGGATGAGAAGATGCCTCCGTGTGATTTCAGTCATAATTATAAAGAAGTATGAACTCATTTCTTCTCACCCTTTAGCACATCTGTAAGTGACTTTGAGACGTCAACCGTCAAAAAGAATTAGCCTCTGATTTAGCAAATAGGCCCGTTTGACTGTTACACAATAAATGTCTGCAAATCAAACGGAGGCACGAATTACTATTAGCTCAATGCATTTTGAAAGCATTCTTTATTTCAAACAATAGATAATGGAATTGAATTTCAAAATGTATCGATGCTACACAAAATTGTGAACAAAAATACCATTTTAGTCCAATTTCATTCAAAGATTCTCTTTGTTTTCTGAACTGAGCAACCTTCTGAAAACACTGACTGAATGTGAAACCTTTTTATTCCATGAGCTCTAATTTGCAGCAAGTGTGAGAAAATATATTCAGCATATGCAGCGTTTTAAAATGGCATTGAGCAAGTTCCCTTACAATATTTTGCCATTTCACAGCATCCAGAAGGGAAAGTGTGCATGAATATCTGGGCAGACAGGTGCTTTGTGCTTGGAGTGAACATGAAAACGTTGCAACCTTGACTGCAGCTGGTTTCTGGCATGCAATGGGAACAAAAAAATAAAAAATAAATCACCTTGAGCTGGTGATAGTCCAGCATTAATCCCAACACTGTGCATCATGTCAGGATGCAGCAGGAGGAGAGAAAAAAATAATTGTTTTTAATGATGTTTGTTGCCTCAGACATTTATAGGTTCAATTCCTTCAATAAAAACCAAACACCCAGTGTTTGCACTGTAAATGCAGGCATCCGTATGGACAGCTAAGTCAACAGCCTTGACAGTCAACCTGGAGACACTGTATGCAAAGCAAAGTGTACATGAGGCAAGGCGTAATTAAACACTATGACTTGCCTGGGACACGCAGAGGGAAGAATGGCTCTGCAGGGACAGACTCCGTCCACACACACAAAATCAATTCTGATTAAACAGTTCAATGTTACTGCCAGGGATTAAGCTGTTTTCTATGTTAATTTCATTTATAGTGTAGCCATAACAGGTGTGGGTTGTGTAAGCAGAGATCCCACATTTCCACTGGGGACAAAAAGCTTTACAGTTTAGAACTTCAGGGAGTTTCACACTATAGTCTATCTGGCTTGTGCAATAATAATGTTGGATGACATGATGCCAGAAAATATGCTGCAGCATCGCCTTATCATGCAGCTTATACTGTAAGCAAACAAAACCTGCCACAGATTTTTAGGACACGTTGGAAAAACTCCATGACGACGCAGTGACCCAACAATAAGATGGATTATTGTCACAGCATCCAGGGCTGTCTGGACTATCAAGACTCCTTCATTCCTTCAACAAACCCGATGCTTGAAACTGAAACTGACTGTATAAATAAGTGAAAAAAGTGACGTCATGAAAAAACTAACACATCTTGTCCAGATGATGAAGAACATTAGATTTAACACCCTTGATCCCAACACACATGGACGACTCAGAGCACAGTAAAAACAACCAAAGAAGCCTGGACTTATTTTCCTCTTGCAATGTGAGAAACAGCATGTTTTGGTACGTATGTCAAGACAGATGTGTTGAATTTGAATTTCCAGTTACTCCGAATTATAAGCCTAAACAGCTGAAAAGCTCACATATGTAAACTGAAGAATGAATCAGAGTTATAGTAGCATCTGCATCAGCTCTTAGCTGCAATAGCTTAACTTCATTAAGCAGCTGCGAGCCATTACGGATATTAAAGCCATATTTAGTGAGCATTTCAGAGCTGTAATAAACATTCATGATTGCTTTGGACATAACTTCATCTCTATTTGTGACATCTTCCCAGGTTGAAAAGATCTCCGCCGCTTCATGCAGTTCTTCAGCAGTCAGACATGTCTGCTTCTGCTCCTCCAGTCATTCTCAGATCTGAGGGGATGTTGTCACACCAGCCAAGCAGGAAAAACAAAACTGAGCGAAATTGGTCATTTTGACTCCTGCTGAGGATTTGGGTCAAGTCCGAGTCAATCCCTTATGTCTTTCTTCAGCGCCATCTGTGTGCCAAATGCCATGATTACCTTCTGTGCTTAAATAATCTTCAGTCACTTCTATGTCAGGATGCCAGCCTTTGCTCAGAGGGGAATACGCTGCATGTGTGAGGGCTCATATAACGCCCCCTGAATACCCCGTGAATTTCCCATGAAGGTGTCGTTGCAGGTTAAGCATAATGGGCACCGAGTACAGGAGGATGTGAGGACGTGTAAGCATGCTAATGCACCGCCAGACATCTGCAGAAGTGGCTTCGTCTCTCCGGCGGGGGGCTGGAAGGTGGCACTGCGCCAGCACAGCCGCTTTAACACCCGAGCCGAGCGTGTAAAGCATCAAACCAAAGTGCAGCTCGCCGCATGTGTGCGTCTCCGCTGACCAACAGGAGTCCAGATGCTAATTTTAGAGACAAGGCCGGTGTGCCGGTGACAAAACAAGGCAGCAGCCTACTTGTGTAAATGAATATGTGTGGGTGGAACAGTGCTGTGTGGAGAGAGCAACTGGCTGAGGCCTTCCATCACGTCCCCATCCTCTTCACCCCCACGTCCAATTAGAAGACAGACGAGCTGCAGCGTCAGCTCAGGCAAAGTGAGGCATCGGATTCATCCAGAAGGACTCGGTTTATGGGCAAACGGAGGGAAAAACTGCACATATCATCCTTTTATCTCCATAAAGAATGATTAAAAAACATCAGGTTATAACTCGGCTTGTCGCAATAACACATTTTGCTGGGTGATAAATTGTTATTGAAATTATTGCAATAACTTCAAGGACGATATTAATATTGTTGTTTTGAGACCATTTTCAAGCAATACAATAATAGTCCAAGTACACCTGAACGTTTAACACTGGAACTGGAGGGGCTTTTAAATCTCCAAAATAAATGAAAAAAGCAACAGAAGCAACAAATAAAATGAATTATAAAGTGTCTGTAAAAAAGTGGGGCTAAATGAGAACAAAACACCAGAGTGAAGATTTTGTTACACATGGTAGAAAAAGTGACAGAAGAGAGAAATGATAAATTATGCAAATGGATATTATTGAGTCCTTTTAATTTATCATATGATTAATTGATTTATTTCTGATTGCGATGGGCTTAGTGACAACAAAGTCCAGAAAATGGTTTAGATTCTGTCCTAGCTAAACCGACTGACCCATCGACCATCGTAATCTTTGCAAGTTTTATATTGTAGAAATATGATGCATAAAGTTATTAAAAAGTTTAATTAATAACTTTGTATCAAGTCAAAAAGGCAAAACCTTGATGCAATCAGCTTGGTTTCCTTAGAAATAAACGTTTTAAATTCATTTGAATTATGATCTGAACTACATGCACTGTTTGAAATGTTTGTGCGATTGAATTGAAAAGTGCCTCAAAAGGACAGAAAGTATGGGATGTTAAAGTGAACAATATGTGTGTTAAAACATTGTGTTTCCACTGCAGTAACAAAAAGCAGGATCTGTACTCACTATAAAAACCTGCCGCTGTGGAATTGTTTCATTAATTCCCAATCGTCTTTTTTCCCACATGGTAAAGTCAAACCGTACAGCTGTTCATTTGTATTGCTCATTCAGCATGAACATCCCCGTTTCACATGGTCTCTCCGGTCTCTCTGCAGGTGGCAGTGTGTCCCAGATGGCAGTGAATCGACTCAGACAAGAGACGAGTTGTTCAGGTTACCCAACAGCAGCGCAAACTTTAGATGCATGAGCAGCTACAGGACAAATGATCGTGTAAGAAAAAGACCTATACACGCTGAAAATGTTGCATTTTTTACATCATATAAAACTTATATGTGTTGTACCTTAGAAGGCTTATTAATGTTTAATGGATTATAGAAGACGCCTCTCAAACAAAGGATGAACTATAAAAGACTGAGTACCGCTGAGCAGGAAACAACGGCTTTCTGGAGAGAGTTCTGCAAATGTCTGCCTGGTCCCAGGAGAACTTACTTAAGGTCCACAGTGAGGTTCGCGTGCTGCACAATATGAACAATATGACTCAGCCATAACTGCACTGTGTAGCTTTAACTGTTATGATGTCAGATGTGGTGAAAATAGCCCTGGAACGTCCACAACTTTAAACAACAATAGTTGAACAATACCTAGCAGGAGCATTTCTACCCAAGGCTTTTCCCCACTGGGTTACATTACAACAACAGTCTATGTTGTATTTTACTACAATTTTAGATGATAGAACAACACAATGAGCAGTGGACCTGTGAGGTCCAGGCCTCAATTACCTTGAGGTCTCCTCTAAAAACAACTCGAACTGCCTATTTTTATTTAAAATGCTAAATATACACAATGTCCATATTAGAAACTGTATTAGCACCACAGAACCTAATATCTGCAGTTTTCCTTATTTCTGCTCCAGCATTCAATCAACTAGATTGTCTGATTTGCAAATGCTAACCAGTAGCATGTCAAGAATCTTGTCAAAATGCTTTTTCTTTGAATATTTTATATATAATCTGATGAAAAATCTCTGAAAAGTGACGACAGTGAAATTTTTCAGATTTCTAGACAACAAACTAATAATGATCTCATCTGCATATTCTTCCACCTGAGCTATGAATGTAGCACAGCCTCTTAGCTGCTCAATGGATTTTATTCAGAAGCCTCAGTGACAGGAGCTGAATAAAAAATGTGCTTTTCAAGTCAGAAACATTTTTCCTGTTCCTTTTGTCAACGTCCCAGTAAAAACATTCAGGTTTGTAGTTGCCAAAATGTAAAGAAGTTCAAGGAGTGAACATTGCTTTTAGTGCTTCTATGCAAATAGGCGTTTAGTGCAAAGGCAAGCAGGAACACAGCACCTGTTTTGGGATCCACGGAGAAATATGGCTGTCCTTGTAAAATACTGTAGACTATCCTGGCGCTGTTTCCGTAGGTTGGGTCGTCAGCATCTGTCGCTGTGACTTGCAACACGGACGTACCTAAAAATAGAAGAAAAAAGAAGCAGAAGTGATTTCCTGCTTTCTCTGTAAAAAGGTTTTCGAACGGCGACGTAGGGACACTCGAGTATAATTGTGCATTGGTTTGAAATCTCCTAGCAACCACATCGAGAACATTAAGATCCCAGAAGATTTAAGGTCACATGGCTGGAAAGAGAAGAACAGTTTAAATACTAGTCAGACTTTAAACAAAGTCAACCTGTGTAATGTGAAGAAACAAGGAGCAAACATGCTGATTTAGCATGTTTCAACCCTGGTTAACATATGGCTGGAAAAATCCTCTGAGGTTCTTTGATGCCTGCAGTGAGACTGTGGTGGAGATACAACATGCAGAGAAAAACATTACTAAATAGTCAGAGCTTATGGATAATCGTCAAACTTGTGGACCCAGATCTTGTTTTTAAACAAATCAGATTTTTGTTGTTTAATACATTTATCCTGGAAAAAACAGTTCAAATTAAAAACTCAAAATTACTACAAAAAAATAGAAGAAGCCCATATAGGAATGTATGTCAGGAGCTCCAGGGCATCTGATCAGATAATAAATCATTTAAAGAAAATAAAGGTTTTTTAGTATCTGTGTAACAAATGTAATGGAGACATTTAAAAAATCCTTTTGGACTGAGCAGGACCTCAGTCACATGCAGGTTGTTGAGAATGTTTTTAACAGCCTTTTCCAAATGAGAAAATATCATGAATGCAATTGCTTTTACGAATTAAAACAGCACCATAAAACAAAGACAAGTGATTAAAAAGCTGAACTAATGCTGACCTTTTATTTAGCAGCTCATTGTAAAAGCAATTGAGGTTCAATTTTACACACCAAGTGTTGCTCACATGGCATTACAGGCTTCATTGACCCCTTTTAATCACATGATGAGTGCGCTGTAATTGCACAACTGGCTTATTTGATGCACTGCTGTATTTATACATGAAAGCACTACGGAGTGATGTGACGTAAGCTGCATGATGCGTCCTGCAGCTGCCTGGACTCTCGCCTTGCTTTCCTGAGCTTCTTTGGAAATCACACAGTGAAACTCCTCTGAGTCCTACCAGATGTGATTTTTTCCCCCGTTTTTTTCAGTTACCCGGTGGAGCAGAGTGCAATGTCAGCCACCATAAATCATAAACAGTGCACAGCATGCCGGTTAGCTGCGAATGCAAGCAGCCATGCAGGAATGGTTTTAGTGGAAACCATCAACTCCTTTATTGCTTTGCAATCTAAATTTGTTCTAAATGAATAAAAGTTAGAATCCAATATTAAACACAGACAGCTTTACTCCTGCTTTTATGAATTCATCTTTAATGAACAGTATCTCTGCAGGCTGCATAAGATAACAGTGCATTCGTTAGATATTCATATATCTTAAAGCTATAAAGCTGAACTTAAAGCTGCAGTATACAAATTTTATAGACAAAATGTTTTTACAAATTTGTTAAAACTGTTGCTATATTTGTGAAAAAAATCAAGCTCATCAGCTTTCTCCATGTGGCCTTACTGACATCTACAGAAATACACAATGAGAAACAACCAATCAGAGCCTGGAGGTGGGTCTTAGCACTGCTAATTAATCCTGTGTATGCGCTACTCACACCATCCTCCCCCTTACTCTCTGCTACGCTACAGCTAGTTAGCACGGTCAATGATGATTGTGGATAAATGGTTTTCCTGGAACAGTAAGTTGTTTTTCTGCCATCAGTACAGGTGCAGCGTGTACATGAGCTTGATTGCCAGTGCTAGGACCTTCCTCCTGGCTCTGATTGGTTGTTTCTGCAGTGCATTTCTTCAGACCACAGGGAGGAGGTAGATGAGCTTGATTTTTTTGACAGGTTATCTGTGCAATCAGCCACAGAGCTTTATATTTAGAGCCAACATGATGATGATAAAAGGTTTGTAGTCATTAAAATCAATGTTCTGTGTGCCGGTTTTTATAAACTATTACTCAAAAATAAGACTAAATAACAAAGAAGAATGTAAGAGGAAAACCTTGGTGCATCATAATCAAAAACAATCAACTTTTCACCTCATTAAAACCTCCTTTTACAGTCTCAGGGTGAGACACAAAGCAAGTCAACAAACATGTTTTTGTTCTTTTCAATAGAACCACACTCAGCTTGGAGAGGAAAATCAGTGTTTATGTGAATAAAACTAATGTAGTATTTTCTGTGCTTATTTTTAGTTGTGGCGAATTAAATAGGCCTTCATTTGGGAATTTTCAGAACATTTTCCAACAACATCATTATCACTGACTCATCGTGAGGAGCCTGTTGTTTACTCTCTGCTTTGGAGTTTAGATTGGATGGGATTAAAAATGGAAGCGTTTGTAGTTGCAGGTTTTACTCTGAGTAGCTTCAAGTGTAAGAAAACAACAGAAACACAATGTTGTAGAATCTTAGAGCGTCTTCAGAGATAAAGATGCCGCCACACTGTGTCTCATGTCGACATGCAGGTTGGCTAGAACATGAGAAAATAAAGCTTATTTTATAATAAAGTCCTGCTATGTTTTGAAGTATGTGTAATACTTTTCATGTCATTGCATTCTGTGCCTTGTTTGTTTGTCTGTTTCTCTCTGGATGCTCAGGTCCAGTTTCATGACTACACCCAGATTCCAGGCCTGATCAGTAGTTTCTGGCAGTGATAGCTGAAGCTGCAAGTCGACTATTGATCTTTAATCTTTTAGTACAAAAATATCAGTTTTGGGTCTTTTTCAGCTGAAGAAAGCACATTCACACATTGACTTGTTCAATGATCTACTCAGCCCTTGAACTCTAATGTTGCAAAGCAAATGTAAATAATGTGGTCAATAGCAGGTTTCAAAGCCAAACTGCTGTAAAAATCAGAACGATTTTTTCTTAATTTCTTTCAAAAATGTATTTTAAACGCCTATTTAATTCAGAACACAGATTAATCCAGTCACTTTTTTACATCCACTTATCACACCTACTGACAAACATCAATTTATCCACTTCTTCAGCACTTACTAAAGTCAGCGATCGCACCGAGATGCATAATGGCCTTTTAAAAAATCAAAGCTGGTCTCTGGAAACGGATCGCAGGTTCTTATCATCCTCCTGCGACTAGAATCAAGGCATTAAGCTTGAATATTTTTTTAAAATCTGGTGCACTGACATGGACTTCCAGTGAGATGTTATTTGAGACTTTACAGGTCAAAACCAGGTGTCATTTTGATAAGATAAAATGTGTATTTACAAAGGAAACAGCTGTTCTTTTGCAGAGATCTGCCTTCAGTTATTTTTCCATTTATATTTCATAACTGAAATATAAACGGACAAGTAGTGATCTGGGTTTTACGATGAGTGCCAGCATGGAAATACTTCCAAATCTTTTAACCTACTTCAGCTAAATACTAAAAACACCTTAAAGATTTTTGGTAGTCAGGCTCAGCGGAGAGTTTATGAGTCCTGTCAATATCCTGTATCGTTAGGTTTGTGGCTGCTCCAACACATCTAATTCTAATTCAATTTACCCCCTCAGGATGTCACTGGGGTCTACAGAGGCTTTGTAATTAATCACTCATTAAGTTCACTTTTGTTGAACCAGGAAATGACCTAAAACATGCAGGACAGTTGCCCTTGGACACCACTGCTCTAGTCAACAGGATCTTCAACAACTTCCACTTTAGAAAAAGTACAAATAGCGTCAAGCTGACAGATATCCAAAGTGGGGCGCAGACCTAAGTAGATTATGTTTAATACGTTTTCTTTTAACACCTTTAATAGATAATGATCCTGTTTCCAACAAGCTTCAAATGTATGCTAAAAAAGTTCATGCTTGAGCCAAACGAGAGCCAAATAACACACAGCTGGTTAGGAAAAATATATTGAGGTGTTTAGCCTGGCACTCCTTTAGCCGTGCTCAAGATCCGCTTAAATCCAACAAGTGCATCAACATTTCTGATTGAAATTCTTGACACCGATTATTCTCTCTCAATCTTATGATCCAACAATCATTCTTCATCTTGTCACATAAGCCAAATGCATCTTTAAACCACTGTTGGAAAACAGCTACTGCTGACTTGATCCCCTTTAAACCAGCACTCACTACAATACTATGTCCCTAGTGAATATAGTGAAGATCAAACTACCTGACATGTACCCAGCTAACCACTTAAGACGGGGGAAAAGGAACATCACAAGCAATTAGCTGCCACAGTCCAACACAGACCATTCCTACACTTAGGAGATTTAGTATTGACAAATGTGGTGGGGGGATTAGTGCTGTGGAGTGTGAGGACAGTTGATTGTTACAGCCGATTTGATGCTGAAGACACTCGGCTGAAGCTGATTTACTTTAATGACCATGAGCAAAAGTATAATGGGGGCAGCAAAAAGGATAATTGCTTTACCAATCACTGGGTAAAACTGGCTTATTTCTTTGGGATGTCAGTGGTGATTGATTTTACAACGTGATGATTGAGTTTGTGTCGAAACCTTGGAATAGGTAAGGATGAAAACTGAGAGGTTAACTCCTCAAGAAAACAGGCATTCTGAAGTATTGACACTCACGACCTTAAACTTTAACGTAGTTTGAAAGGAAATCAAGTGAAAACAATGGTCGAGCCTTTACAGACATTTGCTTGTAGCTATCGTTTGTCACACTTGCATGTTTTTCAGGACGCAAAATGTTTTGCATCAAAGAACCTGAATGCACGAACACAACAAATCTATTTATTTAGGGAAACAAACTATACACTCCATGTGAAAAAAGTAATTTTCCCAGAAACTAAGTAACTAATTCTGCAACATCACCTGCCATCAAGTGTTTCTTACATGACACAGAAGATATTTTGCCTCTCTTGTCTTTGCAGAATCGTTTCATTTCAACCATATTGGATGGTTTTGAACCTCACGTGTTTTTTAAGGTAACGCTAATTGAGTAGTCGGTGTCACCTTCACACCTCACATTCGTGTTTTAACACCCTTCATTTTCCCCAGTGACAGGATTAAACACAGGCTATTGCTAACTAGTAGCTAATATACCCTTGTTAGCTGGATAAATAGTTTTAAATGGCTGGATGACATTCTCCTCCACCTCTGTTGTTGCCAACCCATACGACTCTACATACATTCCTTACTAAAAAACCAGGCACTACTGCAAAATAACATTTTGCGGTTTTCTTTTGTACATTTCTGTTGTGATACAAGTTTTACATTTCATTCATATTGGTCATAAAAAGTCTTACATTTGAGTTAGTAAAACCTGCAGAAACTCTTGTCTTGATTCAACAGGTCTAAAAATATGCAGTCCTTGGTGTTGCTTCACTTCTTAATTAAATAACCCTTAATTAATTCACCTGACGGTGAATTTATCCACTCTAGTTATCTGTATTAAAATCTGTTTAATAATCTGAATAAGTATTTAAGTGGCCTAACTACTGTCTTCCAGCATTGTACTTGTAAATGTGTAGTTCCCACATCATCATGTATGTAATAAAGCAGAGGCGGTATAAATACTTTTGCACAGCACTGAGTTTAAGCCACTTTGCTTTCCATTCAATCTAGAGGTCAGGATAGAAAAATTAAACTCCTTCACAGTTGGTTAAAAATGTATGATTCTCTCCCCTGGTAGGAGCCAACACATTTATCCCTAAACCAACACCTAAATATTTATCACCTGCGATTATGAAACATTTATTTGACATGCTTTAGCAAGAAACCTACACAGTAACAAGCAGAGCTCTGTGTGCATCAGGCCTGGCCTGCTCATGAATATTCATGAGAGCAACCATGGAGATATTGACCGTATATAAAGAGGGCTCCGACAGACCTGTCGAGCTCTGCATGTTTAATCGGATTGCTGCATCTCCTCCGACCCAGATGAAGCCGTTCATCCCCTGATATATTTCTGTGGGTGATTTTATACAGGACAGAAATAAACGGGATGCTTCCACCTCACTGTCAGTTCCACAAACCTGCTTCTTTATGTTGCATTTGAAGCAAAATCACTCTGACAGCAGTTTGGCTGCAGTTCGGGCCAGCAACATATCATTTTAAAGTATTAGAGCGTCATACTTTAAAGCCGTTGCGCCGTGAGGCAAAATCCACTGGACTGAGAGGAAAAAGAAAAGAAAAAGAAACAACAAAAAAAAGCAGCAGCTTTTGTTCACCCGAGATATAAACGGAAGCAGAAAAAAAAAAGAAATAAAACATGGATGTTTTGAAACATGATGCTTGGGCATGTGAAGAGTGGCTGTCTCAGCAAAGGAGGCTGGAGGCTTTACGTTCCTCCATAGTGTGGGGGTAACTATACAGTGGTGATGGTGGAGGCACTATTGAGAGCTCATAAAGACCTGCCCACCCAAGAGAGGGAGGGAGGGAGAGAGATGAAAAAGAGGACTCAGGCTTAGAAAAGATCAAACATACTGGAGAAGATTGTCAAACCAGAATGCAGCGCAGGGTAAATGTTTGATTGCACTTTTTCACATTAATACCGTCTTTTCCACTGGGGCATTTTACTCTGAGTAGTTTTAAATTATACACAGGGGTGAAGCCAAAGGTCCTCCCTTGATATTTTCCCTTTTTACTGCAGAGCACAAATGTAATGATGGCATGAGTGTTACATAAAAAGTAGCAAATAAAGCCACTCAAGTTCATTTCTGACCGTCTTTTCCATTCTCTCTCTGACTTATGGCAGTTGACAAGAGAGGCCAATCATGTAGAGCTCCAGGTTATTAAGCTGCACTACTCACCCACTTCCGACATCTCGGGCACCGTAGCTACAAAGGGTCCATCTGGAAACTGAGGCGCGTTGTCGTTGATGTCTTGGACTTTGATAATGAATTCCGACATCGGTTCCAGGGCCTCCTGCGTGTTGCGGTCCAAGGCTTGTGCATGCAGGACATAATGTCCTTTCCTCTCTCGATCCAGGCTCTTGGTGGCATGAATATCACCCGTCACCTCGTCGATGATAAATATAGACCCGGCTCCTTCTCCGCTCAGAATGTATCGGACGGATCCGTCGCCTTTATCCGAGTTTGAGTGAAGCTGCATGCAAAGCAGACAAAGAAAGGGTGTTAGAATGTGGAGGACAGGATGTTCCTAAAACATTTAAATGTTGTTTTTTTAATCAATTGCTCTCAACTGAAATGTTGCGATGGAAAATACAGCATCTTGTAAAAGTCTTCACACGCCTTTCACTTTTAATGGGAACCATAAACCTCCATGTGTTTTAGTAGGTTTTTAAACATAGACCAGCAAAATGTAGAGCATGATTGTAAAGTGAAAAAAATCACATGGCTTTCAAATCTTTCATAAATAAAATGTAAAGTGCATATCATTTGCATTCGATGCTCCCGACTCGATGCCTTGTAGAATCAGGTTTTGCAGTAAATACAGAAGAACTTTCCATGCTGACGTCTCTACCAGCTTCGCACAAGTCAAACCTTGAATTTATCTCCTTTCAAATCTCAGTCATATTCTATAGAAACCGTTTATTCACACAGCTCTTTGAGTTCTATGTCTGATTCCCAGTGGATTTATGTCTGCATACTGAAAGGACCAACTAACAGGAGTTGGGTGTTTCCTTGAGCTTCAATCATTTGAACCAGGAGTGATGGAGCATGTAAACCAAGAGAAACTCCGGGTAAAGAAACACTTACCTACACCATTACATTATAACTCTGGCTGTATGTTTGTCAGATGGAAGGTGAACCTTTACCCCAGACAGCAGTTTTTTTGCAGCCTGTACAGGTTTTCTATCCATTTTTCTATTGGATTGAAAAGAACTCTAAACATTCAAGAAGTATAAGCATTTTTACAATGGACATTTAAAATCAATTAGAATACAAAACATTTATCATTTTATTCACCACTTAGAAAAATTGGGAGGGCATTTTCCTCCTCAGGAAAGAAACTAATGAAGAGAAAAAGGCCATGAGTTGCATCTCAATAAGCTGTACTTTATGTAGAGGCTCTGGACTCTGTAGAGGCTTTACAGGATTAATTCACTGCATGGTGGTCTCTGGCCCACATTCCTCCCCTTTAAAAATCGGTCAGACATCAAACTCAGGCATCGCATTATTCAATATACCTCTCTCAGGCGCTACTATACCCAAGCATCCCTGTAGAACCGCATCTTTAGAGATTAAAGGTTTGAAGGAAATCCTTACAAGTGTTCCCTTTTTTCTCTAACCAGAACCCACAGGAATAAAGCGGAAGCTAAACTATTGGTTCAGCCATAATTGATACCAAGAGGATTAGGACTTTTATGCCAAAAGCTCAGCAGGGAAGCAGTTTTACATTTTTCCAGTGAAGATGAATTTCAAAATAAAGGTGGCATGCTAATACTATTAAATATAAGAAGTATTTGATTAACTGAGCGAAACATTGCAGCAAAAAAAGAAAATCACTGTCAATCCAACAACCTTTGGAATAATATATGATTTAGAGTCTATTGGTAAAATAAACAACCCACTGACAGCTAGCTACAAATGCTAAGTACCTGACAATCATCAGCTCCTGTGTTTTAATGGTACTTAGCAAAAACAGTGGGGTAGAAAACATGCATAAACAATCAAACTCCTTACATTATTATAACTTATGTTATAGACTGTGATGTGTTTTTTGGCAGTAAAAATAAAAGTTGCACTGATTTTCTTTAAAAATTGTACATTTCTGTTCAAAAAACACTGTAATTCCATGAAGTCGGTGTATTTCCCTCCTGTAACTGGGCCATCCCTAATGGTTACACAAACCCATTAGGGCAGCAAAAAAATAAACTCACTTAAAAGTTCAAGAGCACCTAAAAGCTCCACATGCACAGAGAAAATCTGAAACTAAATCTAGATCTTGTTGATCTTCAGGTGATGGTGCTTACTGTCTAACCACTGTGCAGCCCTGCTGAGCGAGTGATTATTGTAAATTAGGAGCAGTTAGACTAATTCCCTGAAATGCATAATGAAGCTGAACGGCTCTAAAAAAGACATTTCTGCCTCAAACACAATTTTGTACAATGTTTTTGTTGTTTTATATAACCAGAAGACCAACTGTACAAATTAGCTACGTGGTATTTGTTGTTATTTAATACTTAAGATAATTTAAATAAATAAATACTATTGAAATTGAACCACAGCCAACCTTTACATGTGTTTGGTTTTATGGCATTAGAGGAGCTAAAATGGCTGGAAAACTACAACAAATGGAGACACAAAGTTTGAACATCTTTCATTTATCATGTCTCATATAATTTCATTCTGATGGTTTCTTGATCTTTTTCAATAGTTGTTTCTGTAATCAGTGCACTGTTCAAATTGGGACAATGTTTTAGAGCCCAGAAGGGAGCGAAGGACAAGACAGTCTACTTTCACAGTAACCTAAATATAGAGGCTATCTATCATTATGGGGTCCTGGTCCAGTGTGACAGCTTTAAAGAGACCACCAGGCTCTAATGAAGCTTGTGCAGGAGCTTTTCTCATTGTTTCATGTTTAGCATTTCTTTGGCTTGACCTCTAACTGATACTTCGGCTGTTACTTTTATGACTATAAATATGGCTGCATAATGTTAGGAAATTACATAATGAAGATATATTTGGAAATAATTGTGATGACCATACATTCAAAATTTCCACACTGCTTCTGTGTCCCATATACTTTCCTTTTCAGCCATGTCTGTGATCTGTGTCCGGTTGCGAAATCTACTGCTGTGAAGCTCTATTTAACATTCCCATGATCACAATGGAATGAAAAATGTGACCTCATTGCAACTTTATTATCCTACTACATTTCAAGCAACCCTTTGCAATATTAATATTACAAGCATACAAAGATGTTGGTATATTTGCACCATACGGTGAGGCTCCAACACAACAGCTGGACTCTTGCTCCAGGTGACCCATTATGCTTCTTTGAAGAAGTACGTTTTCACTCTCACATGAAAATGGCTGAAATTATACAACCGTACATCTTTAAAAAGCAGAAGTGGAGCCTCCTACACAACCAATAAGATTGAAGTAGATAGTTACTGAATAGTAAGTCAAAAACAAAACACACGTCTTTTCCAGCATCCATTGTACAATGAAAAGCAGCAGTAAAACTTAAACATAGTAGTTGTTTTTTTTCCATTGCTGTTGGGAGAGTTTTTAGGTACTTGTGGGTTTTATTGAACATTGAAAAGACAGAATATGGGGAAGACGGAGGAGGAGTAGACATGCACCAAATGGCCTGAGACCAGGAGCTGAACACAGGAGTTTGATTCATTTTGTCCATTTCAAACAAAGAATGCAAATGTTCAGCCATGAGGTCCTGTCCAACTGGCTTAGCTTAGCATCAGCATTAAATACAGGTTCATAACAGTTGAATATATTAGCTAACACTCTAAATAGTCAAAATAGTCCTTTGAAAAATGAAAATCAAGACACTAATACTGTGATAATGATATATTTGCGATATATTGTAAGCTTTAGTAAGTAAGTAAGTAAG
>CAEGAF010149207.1:0-22418 GCA_903067075.1 Micropoecilia bifurca
TACTCTGCGCACACAATCACCTCTTTTTACTCTGTCAGAAATTTATATATATATATATATATATATATATATATATATATATATATATATATATATATACATATATAAAATTGCAATTTTTTTTCTTATGAACCAGTTGTTTCCTCCACTTGCCTTCTTATTTACAGTGCACCTTTGTAGCCTGAGAAATACCAGGCAGGATTTAGAAGGTGTGGTCACTGAGGCGGTGAGAGCAGAAGCAGTTCTCTAATGTTAAACCGGGAATAACATGCAGCATCATCATCATCCTGCATTTACACGAGCCTGCGGAGATCCAGGGGTAGCAACACAAATTCTACAGCCTGATGGCGTGAAATACTGAAATGAAATTTCATGGTATGAAAAGGTGCTGTGACTGAAGAAAGAAAAGGAAAGATTAATCGTAGAACTTCCTTTCTTGGTGGTTCTTGTTGTTATGGAGATGGTTCCGAGCTATTTTAAAATAAAAGGGTTAAAACCTGCTTGTTATACCTATAGTAATTTGTGCCTTGTACCAGCAGAGATTCCTCAGGTAGTGATGTTTACTGAAAGAGCCAGGCTGGTTTATTGCTCCTAAGGCCATAATTTACATCCCACCTTAATGGAACCAAAGCCTCATATCTTCCCTTTTTAAACAATCAATGGAAATGAAGATTTTAATCTTCCTGACCACACAGCAGGCTCCGCTTTGCTTATAATGGTTATAGCTTTGACTTGCAGTTGCATGAGTAGCACTTTGATTTTTTTTTTTACTTTACTGTTTCCATAATCAATATTGTTTCCTTTGCATATTTTGGATTGACGATGAAACTTTTATAGCTGGTTCAACATTTTCATTTTTCTGTGATGAGGCTTTGTTTGAATTCAGGCTGTGATGCACTTTCATGGCACACAGTGTGACTCCTGAACCCTCTAACAGAATCTGAAACATCTGTCAAAAAATATTCATAGCATGACATTGTAATAATAAAAACCATCACTATCTGAGCTACAGCATGAAATATTCATTCAGAATATAATGGGGGCTTCACCTTACATTTGGAAGCCCAAGAAGACACAATTTAAAATTGTACCTGTTATACTGGTCAGCACACCAGAGGCCCTCATTAAGTTAGGAAAACACGTTGATCAACCCTGTTTATTCAAACTTAATTCATCCAAAATTTAGATCCACCGAAATTAAGACAAGAAAATATGGTCCAATTAACTGCAAAACAATTCTCTTAATGCAAAACTGTTGTCTGTAAAGTTTTTTGTTATCTAGCTCAATCCCATCAGAGCAATCTCTAGTCAGAAAGTATTGCTTTGGCAGTTTGATAGCTTTTCAAGTCACAATTTCTACGCAGTGAACCATAAACAGGTACCTGCCACTTCCTTTTTGGTCCTTTATTCCCTTAAGCAAAATAAATCTACATACCATATTTTTATTTCAGCATCTGTATCTCTGTCGGCAGCTTGTGACATTCAGTCATTTTCACTGGAGTAGTCAAATCCAAGATGAAAGCTTTTTCCCTCCTTATGATTGTATGTCCTTTGAATTTTTTAAACATGCAGGATGAAGACATGCAAAGAGTTCCTGGTGGGAGAAACCATACAGATATTGGACCTCATAACTTTCTCTTCCCGGCTTCCTTGTCCTTTCTCTGCTGGCATTAAGAAGCCTACAGGTCTTGCCTTTTAATGAAAGGTGTTCATCATCACCTTGTCAGCAACAGTGTGTGACTACCACAGGTTGACGCCACTTAGTCTCCCTACGGGGAGCTTGTGCTGTCAAGTAGAATTTGCAGTTCTGCCATTTTAGCCTGACAGACGGACCAACCTGGACTGAACCAGAGAGTACGGCCTCTGAATGGGCCCTCCAGTTGTCTTCCAACTAAAAACGTTAACTGGAGTCCTGAGCTGTCCCCGGTTTTGCTGTGGAAGCCGCTCTGTGTTTGCACCAACAGAGCGGCGAAAGGAATCTGAGCGTACCTTTCACCGTCACTCATCGCCTACTACATTACATCACAATTCTTAAAAATCCACAAAAGGTCATTGTGGAAGAGACGCCTGGTTTCTGCTTGGCTTTCACGAGCGAGTGCCTTTTGCTTTGCCCCAGTTCCTCTGCCTGGTTGAGCCCTGATCACAGGCATAAGGGGGGGTTACTGTAATGCCAACTGACATCCCGAGAAGTTGCGAGTGCTTGGAGGGCTGCATGGGCAAGCTGGGCAGAGGGTGTTGGTGGCAACAGAGAGGCAGAGGCTGTGGCTCAAAGGGGCCCTAAGAATCCTTCTAAAGAGCTCAGAGATGTCCAACCCGACGCCCATGAGGGGGGATGATGACAAAGCTTCAGCAAGGCAGGGGGGCGGGGGACTAGAAGCAGTGAAAATGGGTACCAGTTCCTGGAATGCTTCTAAATTCAACACATCATCCTGTGATCCATGCTATGATTTAGACACACCACAATCTGATTACCCTTATTGTAGATTCTGTGTAATTACAACCATTTTCTCTGAATAATTCACCAGAGGCAACAACTGAAATAGCATCTAGCTGTTTTGGTATTTTCTTCTTTGACTTGTCCACTGCAGCCTATTACATCATTTCAGTTTCTGTCAGCTTGGTGTAACGGCTGACACAGAAACATCCTGCATTATAAACTTTTGACCTGCTACCACTGTCAGTGTTCTCACAGAATTCTGTGTTTGACCTTAAAGAGTTTGGCTAAACATCCTGAAGCCGTTGCTGCGAGACAATGAAGCCTCTGTTTCTTTGGACAATAATTTACTCAGTCCTCAGGAAGCTTTATTATGCTCACTATATTCAATAAGTCCTTCTGACTTCCAGTTGTGTGCCATATTTCATCTCTGCTCTGACGAATGAGTTTCCCGACAGTGAACATGAGGAATGCAAAAAGACTCAATGGGCACGTCTGGAGGGGGGCGGCTTACCCACAGAAGATCTCAGCAGTGGCGATGAATGCATCAGAAAACACTGCTGTAGGCAAGCATAAGTCAACAGCGCCTAATGTGAGCCCTTGGTACGCACGATGTTAAATAGATTGTGAAAATGCTCTTTTCATGACTAAGATGGAGCTTTTCATTAATCTCAAAACTGAACCTGCCTCCGCAAAACAACGAGGATCCCTTGCAGGGAAGACAAAACACCCACGTTGGACTAAAGGGATCTCAGAAGAGCTTCTCATCTTGCCCATGGGCTCGCTCTCCGTGCATCTACCCCCTTTAGCAGTGCGTGCATTTGTGATTTGCAGTCGCATGAAATGAGTTCAACATGTAGCATGTCGTAACAATTGTTTTCAGTCTGAGCATGTTTGACTTTTCTTGTACTGACCTGTAAGTGTGCGCCTCTCGGTAGCATCTACATATGGTTTTTTAGCTCTACATGCAAAGTGTAGGTGGACGGGGTTAAGACAGAGATTCACACAACTCAGTAAATAATATTCCATATTTAGTGTTTACAAATGCCGCAGTTAGTTGGAAGTGTAGTGTTTTTATTTTATTTTTGGAACGCCTTGTTAATATTAGCCACGTGCTGAAGATTAAAAGACCATGGTTCAGAGGACACTCTTGTGTGTACGTAGAGATAAGTCTGATAAAGCTCCCTATTTGGTAGGAGGACAAAAATACAACTGCTGTACATCATTTTAACACGTTTGTTCCTTCACTTCTCTCCAGGATTGTTTGTTTTCACACCATTGAAGCTGAAAGAAAGCTAGAAGAAGAATGCATGTGCAGGTGACGTGTTCAAATTCATTTACAGACACAATCAGAAAACAGAATTGCAGTTTACAAGTTCCAGCTGAGTAAGATCATCCCTTAAATTGAATCCCGCCAGTTCGCCTTTGCTTGCACATCTGCGCCGGTGATTACAAGTTCTACTTTCATACACAGGTGCCCCTGATAGCTCTAAACGGCAAAGTGCAAATTCAAAATGAAGCAGGTTCCATATGTCAAAGTGTCATCCCGTCATGCTCTGTTAAAAAGGTGGCAGAGACAGTTTAATCAGCCGTTGCAAAGTTAAATGAATCACCACAGGCCATCAGAGGATTCAGGCTTCGCCTTAGTGCCCAGAGATGCTAATTTTAGGGTATATCAGCCATAGAGCTCCATCTACGTGCTGTCAATTCTCCCGAACCTGCAACACTCTGATCTCATCAGAGCAACCCCAGCGATCTATTTCTGAGCCAAGTCATTTTTTTGAGTCAAACGCCTTCCTTCCAGCCGGCAGAGTGTATGAGAACCAGTGCTGTCCCCATGTAAAAGCCCAGGGTTCCATTTGCAATGCACATGTCTGAGCCAATAATTGCAGCCACTTTATCAACACCCATGTTGATAAGTGATGGCTGTGAAGTGATCTCGATTTGTACAGCAGGAGTCCAGAAAACAACCTAAAATCCACGTCTACCTCCATCAAACCTTTGTCTCTTTTTTTTCATGGGTTTTTGGAAAATGATGCTAAAAGCAGTGCATCAGCACAGCTTCATTGCAAATTGCTTTAACCATCTGAACTGAAATCCACTCAATAAGCAGGTTACTTAATGGCCACCCTCAAGTTAAGCTCAAAAGTGGAAGACATAACAAAGATTTTTTTTATTATACCAAAAAAAAAACAAATTGTGCACATATTTTACTACACGACTCTCCCTGATGTCGCTGTGCGCAGAAGGTGCCTTCATCACAAATCCTCGAGGGACGCTACCACTTGAGAAGTAGATTACTCATGAAAACAACTAGAATAAAAGCAGCACTTTACAGCATTTTAACCACATGAGGTTTTTGTGAAATAGTTGGTCAATTAAAAGACAGAGTGAAAACTGGCATTTTTCATGCTATGTTGGACCATATAGCTTTAATGATCGTTGGCTGAGTCATTTCCAAGCTTAGGATGAAATGTGCTGGAGGGGTGAAGAGAAATGTCATTAGAATATTGGATGTTTTAATGACATTGCTGAAACACACACAACTCTGGTGACGACTTTAGCTTCTGTGGAGTTTACATTTTTCTGAACTGTATGTCTCAAAGACATTTAAAAAATATATAATCACAACAGATCAGTTAAAAAAACTCATCTGACAATAATAGCAAGTGTTTACAAATAAATATACTGTTTTTTTAAGTATTTTGCTGCATTTTTCTTTCCTTTAACACTTTAAACTCACATTTCCATTTCCAATACAAAGATGAAGATAGATTTATAAATATTTGCATTCAGGGAATGTGCTAACTAGCAATATAATTGAGTAACAAAGCGCTGCTCCTATATGCATTCAAACACTAAAGCCTTGTTGATAAGTACAGGTTGTACTTTGTATTATGCTGTCAAAATAAAAAATAAAGAGTTGGTGAAAAAAGCCTTCAAACACGTCCAGTCTGTATTCAGAGCTCAGAAAGTGTTGAAGGTTTTTCTTTAGCTTGAAAATTGGTGGTTCTGAGGTCAGAATGTGAATGTAATACAAATTAAAAAGCTGAAGGCGACTTTTTATTCAGCATTACTTCAGTCAGTCCTTGCCATTTCTTAAAGGCGCATCTAAAAAATTTGAATATCATGAAAAAAAAGTTCAAAATTTGTTGCCCCTCATTTTAGAAAGTGATCCTAGATATTATACAGATTCATTGCACTTACAAAGCACCTC
This sequence comes from Micropoecilia bifurca, assembly GCA_903067075.1. Lineage (NCBI taxonomy): Eukaryota > Metazoa > Chordata > Actinopteri > Cyprinodontiformes > Poeciliidae > Micropoecilia > Micropoecilia bifurca. The sequence goes on from CAEGAF010149207.1 coordinate 5,652, forward strand.
AAGCTTTTATTTTCCTGTTTATTGCACACGTTAGACTGCAATTGTTGCTGCTTACGGTGGCTGAACTATACATGAGATTTTGGGGATAATCGCTTTTTCACGCAGTAAAACCATGTAGATTTGAGATTTTAAGCCCCTTCTTTGAAAACTTTATGTTATGATTACTTGTGTTGTTTTTGACTAATATTTAAATTTGAAACACTTAAGTTTGGCAAACATGCAAAAAAATCAGGAAGAGGGCAAACACTTTTTTACACCCCTGTACACTAAGTCAACCAAGAATAAATTAAATTTATAGCATTTTTTTTCCAACTGCACAGGAAACAATGTATAAGATGAAAGACTTTCTAATGAGGGCTGTTAATTTGGACTAAATTGAAACGCCAATGACAAGAAATATAATTCAGGAACAGATAGTTCATATATTAAGCTGTAAACCTATTTGTTATATTTGAAAAGCACAGTTTATTTGTAAGCACTGCATATATCGATGTTTTAAATGTTTTTATTTTTACTTTTAATAATGTTTTTATCTTTTTTAATCTTTTTCAAAATCTCTGTCTCTGTTTTTATTTTACTTTAAATTGTGTAAAGCACTTTGAAATGCCTTGCTGTTGAAATGTGCTATACAAATAAAATTTGATTGATTGATTAATTGATTGATATATCTACTGGTTTTTTGAAAAAAATTCCCAGATCATTGTTTTTATGTTTTATGTCAATAAGTATTTTTTTCTAAAGATGTCCCTTTAATTTACTGCTCTCCCCCCAAACACATGCAAAAAAGTAAATAAATTAAATAATTTATTTATTTAATTAATTAAATAAATAAAAACCTACAGCACATATCCTGGATAAATTACTATCAGCACAAAATCTTGTGTTTTCTGACCTTCAGTGGGTTAAGGTCTCCTCAGCTACAAGAATATCGACATTTACTCTCACCATTCGGTGAAAATAGAGAAACAACCAAGCAACAAAGCAGTGAAGTCCTCCCTTTCAACTTGATGTTAAGTTACTAGCGGAACAAACTGGAACCCGAGCTGTAAAAGAAGAAATATGATAAATAAGTGGGAACAGTATGCATCACCATTATTACAAAGAACTGAAGAAAAATGATAGGGTGTATTTAAAGATGAGCTTTTGATTCAAAATGAGCACGAACAGAACATGCAGAGTGCACTTCATGATTACACAGTTCTCACCCACATTCAGAGGTGGAAAGCACCGCCCATCCATCCATCCATCCATCCACCCGTCTTTCTATCTATGCTTACCCATATGGTTCTTGAACAAGGAGTATGTGTTGGCTTCTTTTCTATTATTTCATTATGCAAATGCATCACAGGGGAAACACTGAAATCAGCAAACATTACACAACCGTGCAGGAATAGCAGGAAAAGAAATTACAAGTGATAGTTTGGGAAAATAGGATGCAACAGCTAAAGGTAATATCACCAGTGACACATCTCTCATTCTCAGCCAAGCCTCTCATCTCTGGCATCATTGTGAATGTCATTCTGTGGGTAAAAAAAAAGGAAGAGGTCTGAAATAGGCTCAGCACAAAAGTCTGCGGCCGCTTTGTTTGTTGCAGCCATAGTTTTGTATAAAGAAAAGGCTGAATTTGTTTGTTGCCCATTAATATACAGCCTTTAGCTCCATGGGTGACTCCATGTGTTTATGTCATGAGATGTATTCATTTAAACACGGACATAGAAAAAAGCAAAGAGAGTAGGTGGTCTGGAGAGTTCAGAAAAGAGAATGAAGCAAGACTAAGGTTAACAATGAAAAGTAACATATAGATGCTCTTCAGAATTGCTCGTTTTAACCCTGTAATTAAAACCACAATCAAATTAAAACCTCCTGTTTCAGAAAGTGAAAATATGTCACATGGAGAATAATTCCTTAAACTGTAGTTTGAAATATTTGAGAGATTTTTTCTTTTTTGTCCAACAAAAACACACCCACAATGAAAAATGGGCTGAGGAAAAGACCTGCAAGGATTAATTACATGAGGAAACTGAGGCACAATTTAACATCAGAATGTATAAAAGCCATTATTTCACAGAGCAAAGTGTGTCATTATCTCTTCACAGTGGTGAGATACCTATAGTTTTTGCAGGGTGTGCTTGAGGCAGGACTCATTAATCTGGCAAACTGAGAATAAAAGAAAAATTGAGGTTTCTTGCATGTTATTACTGCTGTGAATACCAACACTGCATCTTATCTAGTTTTTCATCATGTTTTGATCCCGAAGTGAACCCAAAGTGTTCCCACTACAATAACATCTCTGATTTTCCATGCACATTCACATTCACATTCACACCACAGAACAATCTTGAGTCACCAATTAATCCAGCTTCCAGACTGACATTTGAACCATTTCTGCATGTTAACTACTAAACTGACATGGATTTTGGAATCCATGTCTAAAACAGGCAGTCCTTTTATTTATTTATCTATTTATTTATTCATTTATTTATTTATTCATTTATTTATTTATTTATTTATTTAACAAAATTAAGAGATTGAACAAAACTTTTAAAAAGAGTTTAAATTTGGAATGACCAAAGAAAAACTGAAGGAAAAAAGAGTGCAAAACATATTCCCTTCTTGTATTAACAAGCTCTTTTAAAAAATCCTGTATTTGAGGTGTGCTGCCACTGTTCCATCATGCATAGTTCAGAAGTATTAAATAAATAACAGAATACACACGTTCAGTTGTCCTCAGATGGATTTACGACCTACATGCCCCACCTCTCACCAGACCACCAGAAATGTCTGGCTCCCTGCCACGATTCATGATGCAGTAATTAGTGCAAAATAAGCCTAGAAAAAGAACTAAGTCCACTGTACAATACATGGATGTCCTTTTAGCAGTCTTTCAATTCTGCATTAAAAATACTTCTTTACATTCCTTATGTAATATTCAATGAAATTGAATTGTGTATTAGCTACAAGCCATAATTATCTAAATTACCATAAATAGAAATATATCAATCTATATTTATAAATCTATGCAATATAAGATTTTACAATTTAATTACCTAATAAAAAAAGAACTTCATTACTTTTTTAGGCACACTTGTTTATAAGCAGACATAAATGTTAAGCTTTATTTTTCCTTATACAGTCCAGTACGTTACACCACCAGAAACGGAGACGTTTCCATTTATTGTTCATCCGTTTCATCTTCCCCTGCTGCAGAGCTTGTAGGGTTTCCAGCGTGATGTTTCCTTGTAGCCCCCTCACAGAAGGAAAAGTGAGCATGTTCCACTCATTCCCAGCAAATCTAGACCTGTGGGCAGATGAATGCAGCTACCTATTGCACCATTTTTTGAAAATGTGGTTGTGGCAGTGATCTTGGCTGTCCTTTTTACTCAAAATGCAGTATTTTTCCTGCACCATTGTGGCCCGCTGAGGCCACTTAGACTGGAAAAAGTAAAATTGAAAGTGATATCCATTTCTACTCTGTGATGGGGGCTACTGCTACCTGTATATGTGAATAACATTGGAGCGGAGAGTAGAACCTCTTTTGGCAAAATAAATAAATAAATGAATAAAAATCCTCAGACAGATTTTCATAAAATATTGACGTAAAAAAAAACAAGTATATGCCTTTATGTTTTATTTGCTTTTTGCAGGGCTATTGATGCAGTGCAGGGATTTCAAAGTTAAACCATTCATTTCATCACAGGTAGTATAAGGTAACAAAGTTTATTTAGCTATGTATGGCACTAAAATAGAAGGCACTAAAAGAAAGATACATTTGAGAAAATATTTTACATTTATTGTACTTGATAGTTAAATAATGCATCAAAAGTGTGCAACTTCTCTTCAAGACTATTCAAAGATCAAAAGACTAGATACAATTTGATTGGAAAAAAGACTTTTGTTGTAAATTGACAGTCAAAATTTAATTGACATTAAATAGCAGCTTTTTCCTTAAATCACTCATATGTTTTGATTTCAGTAAATATTCGTCTAATCATCACTGGATTGGATTGGGATTAAAAATCAAAAAGTAAAATGAAAATGAAATGTATCTCAGGTCGACTTTTTTTTCTTTCTGTCTGTGATGGTTAGAGAGTTATTCAGGAAATTCCTAATAAGAGAGGAAATGAGAAACAGAAGTGTCCCTGCGAGTAAAACTGCATAGCAAGTAGTTCAAGCCAATACTTCAACCTCCAGCAGCTCCAGCTGTATAAATAATAACCAGCTATTAGTCACAGGGACAAAATCAGCATGAGAAATTACAAGTTAATAACGTGCCAACCAAAAAGGAGCCATACTCCTTGAAATATTTCAGATTTTGCCAGGTTACAACCACAGACTTGAATGAATATTATTGGATTTAATATGATAGACCTCCAGAGAGTAAAGCATAACTGTGAAGTGGAATGAAAAAGAACTATAGTCATCGATTTTTATACTCAGTAAAACTCTCGAAATTGCATTGTACTTTTGTATTCAGCCATTTTAAAGTTCACCTATAAATAAAATCCAGCACCCACCGATTGCATTCAGAAGTCACTGAATGAATAAATAGTCCACTTGTGTCTAGTTTCTTCTTAGTATTACAGCAGATATTGTATCTATTAGAGGTAAACAACATCAGTGAACATACATTATCATGAAGACTGATGAATACAACAGATATTTAAGAGAGAGTGTTTTGGAAACGTTTAAATCAGGGTTGGGTTACAAAACAATATACAAAATTTACTCAGGGCAACAAAATACCACACTAAAATTCATGAAAATTGTGTTGTCCTTGCCTTAAAAATGCTGCTGTTACATGACAAAAAAGGGAAATAATTCAAAGAGAGGTGTAAGTCATGGTTGTTAATTATTTTAAATAATACTTACAGTTTTATGTACTCTTACTTGGCTAATTTGCCATTCCTGTGTAATTGGCAGTTATTTCAACAATACGACCTAATAATAGAAAATACTTTGAATCTGCAATGGTGTTGAGGTTCTATGAAAGAGGAGATGCAAGACCATCATTTGTTAAAGTAGGTATTGCACTGCCTCAATAGCTTACACTTTTCAGAAGAAAACAGAACAATTGAGAAATAAAAAGAGTTGAGTGTGAGAGTGGGTTTCTGTGTTTACAACAATGAACAATTTTGGATTCAATAATGATGCAGCAATGCTTTCTTTAGGTAAACCTCAACAGTTATGTCATGGTCTTTCAGCGCAGATGTCTGAGAATGAGCTGACTGTGAAAAAAACCTGAATCTACATTCAGTTTTTTTCTAAGAACTTCATGAGAGGTGAATTTTAAGGGATGGCAGAAGGTAAAATGGTTTGAAACCCTTGTGTAAGATAATGTGCATAATCCACTGCAAGGATGTTAAGTGCACTCATTGCACACTCCATTTCACACAATACCGCTTCAGGAAGAATCAGTGTTTGTGATGACTCAGGAAACACACAACATACCTTGTTTGCGTCTTTTTTTTGTTGATGTTTTCATATCAATGTTAATAATTTTCATTGTTTTGACGTTAATGTGGAATAAATGACTTAATAGAAATACAATGAGAACTAAAACCATGGTTGTGTGGGAGGATCTGTCTGATCAGTGGAGGCCAAATAACAAACACTGCATTCATAATTGACATTAAGTCGCTAAATTATGTACCTGTTGCTTTTTCACATTTAGATCCTTATACAATAGGAAAACTGGAACATTCAGAGAAAATACTGCCTACTTATGTGAGATCTTGTTACGAGGAGAAAAAAAATCCATTAACCTGAGATAGAGTTCATTTGCCTGAATATAAACTACTTATTATCATAAGGAATAAATAGGTTTTCAGTACATGTCCCTGTAAAGACTGTAAAAAATGCAAAATAAGAAAAACAAATAGACAGGTTTAGGGAAACAAACACTCTGGCTTCTACCAGTCTAAAAAATTATTAGCCATTTCTAAGGCTTTAGGACGTCAGCAGACCGTATACATCAGCCATGTCCCCCACGTCGCCTGTCTTTACTGTATGGAACCGCTTGGAAAACCTCCCTCGGTGAGCAGATGGCGTCTGCCAGGAGGAGAATGAAGCTGGAACCTGGGCTCCACGGTCTGTGCACACATTTTGCCCCACAAGCTTTTGTGAAAGGGGAGCAACGCAAGTCTGTGGGGAATTTGACCACAGGTCTGTTTTGGGAAGCAGTGCACATGTTTGTTTGTTGTAGCCTGTCTGAAAGATCTGTGCAGCAGCTAGAGTAAAATCTTCGACTGCTTGGGAGTCTGTCTGAAAAGCTGGATCAAACGTCCCTATATCTCCTAAAGAGATTTCAGACACTTTGATCATCATAGTTTCTGTGAAACGAATGCAACATGTTCATTATTTGACCTCTTTGCCAGCAGAGTGAAATGCAGAGAAGTCTGCATTTTGCAGACTTGCTAATCCACAGTGTGCTGCCGAGTCCTCCTGTATTATTAAACAGAGAATGAGGCTGTGCTACAGTATCTCTTCATAGCTTCTTACATAGCACATGACATATTAAAGATAACTTCGCATCAGGCAAAGCAGAGGCCTTATTTGCTGAGTCTGCACTTGCTAAACTAACTCAGAGGACAAGATAAGCAAAGCAAAGCTTGGCAAAGTAAATCTAAGGCTGGTTGAAAAGCCTCCCTGCCAACTACACAATCTACACCCAAAATATTCCCCTCAATCTCTCTCTGGGGGAGATTTCTTTGCATGCTTTGTTGCTAAAGCCAGGTAGGCTATCAGTCACTGAAGAACACAGCAACAAGGAAAACCCAAGGCAAGACAGAAAATCCACCTCATGGGACCTCAAAGGCCTGGACGAGACCGAATTAAAAGCCCTTTTCTGCTGAGTCTCACTTTTGAGATAATTATGCGTTGATATGAAGAGCATTTCCCTCCCGGCCTGTAAGTTCTGAGGGAATGCATACAATGGCATATTTGGCTGTAATCATAGCAGCACCCTGCCATGAATTGAACCTGAGAGAGCGCTACTGCAACAAAGCTAATCTGTGGCACAGCAAAAAGGCCCCTGGGAGCACCTCAAAATGGAAACAAGTATTAAAACCAGGGTTTCCTTGTGCGTCAGACATTTACTCATTTTATAAACCCTGACTATGAACTCTAGCCCTTGCTACATGCCTTTAGACTAAGCATAGCCGGTGCAAATTCGGTATAAGATACACCACTGTCAACAGAACAAAGTTAGCTCTGGTTTGCAGCTTCCGCACTGCCTTGTGTTGGGCTTGTATTAATAAGAGGTTGCACATCTGCACATCTCCAGTGATTGACAACCCTCCACCACCTCCAACGCACTCTCAGAGAATACCACCCAAGCACTATAGGGTGCCCCACAGCCCCGCTCCCCTCTCCTGCCCTCGGCTTGATTCAACTTGTTCTTGAGGCTGACAGGGGGGACCCGAGGTGAGAGGTGGGGGGCTGAGATCAGATCAGATCTTGGGGGGGGGGGAGATGCTGAGGAAGCGGCGGTTTGCACCCTTTCAGATTCAAACAGGATTGGTTCATGTACAAAGAGAAGATTCATCCACGGTTAATCAGGTCGTTCAGAACTGTAACTATAATTATATGAAGACCCCGGCGGCTGCAGCAGTTTCCACGTTGAGTCATTCTTTTATCATATTTTTGTGAGACTTCAGGCGCCTCTGCAGCGCAGCGAGGCTCAGAGCTCCACGCATAACGCTGCGCCTTAGCAGGCTAAAAAAAAAGGGGGGGGGGGGAATCAATACACTTACAGTTCAGGGCGTTGCACTGCTTTCAAACCCAATGCGCGGGTTTACTTTGCACAACTGATCTAAATCTGTTAGCTGCTATAGTCACTTAAAGACGCATTCAAATGTTTTAGGTGGTTCGCTCATTGTCATGTAACCCAAACGACCAGAAATGCGCGCATCAAACATCTGCTTTGACAGTTATCTAGATTGAAGTCACGATGCTTTCTACACATTTGAATACAATAAATAATGTTTGTTGTTTGTTTGCATTTTTTTCTCTCTGTACTTACCCAGCTCTCCTGCCCACGGGGAATCTACACGGAGTGACCCATATCCAAGGAAAAAACGATCTTTTTTTTGTTTCTGCTGGAATATTAGGAGAATAGAAGGTTTCCTGAAAAAACTACGGTTGTGCTTTCAGTGAAAAAACACTGTAACTCAATAGTATCCAGCTGGAATCCAAACGCGTTTCGAGGCTGCGTCGATCTTCGGAATTCATTGCGAGCGCTGTCCACGAAAAAGTGGTGCTGAAAACTCCTCAAGTCCCAACTTCAGGCTTTGTTCGAGCGATGGGGGGTGAGGGGGGAAGGCAGGTCCGGTGGAGCCACTCGCCAACGCTTTTCCAGCGAAAAGGGCATCAGATTTTTTTTTTTTTTTTTTCAACAGGATAAAACAGGAGAGGAGCGCATATCCGACACCCGAGGCGAGAGTCTCCAACTGATAGACTGAAGACTGCGTGCGCTCCGTGCTCTGGATGTGATTGATGTTAAATGCAACCCACAACCCACCGCCTTCATCAGGGGAGGAAACGCGCCATCGCTGAATGGGAGAAAGGTTTGAATGGCAAACTGCAGCATATCAACAGCACTTTGCCGACGTTTTAATCAGTAGCTGGCATGCAAAAAATATGAATTTTGACATTGATTTCAGCACCTCGTTCCTTCTCCTCGAGAACTGCCGGACCTCACCGTGAGGGGTTGCGTCTGTCGGTGTCTACGGATCAGTTGAAACCATGTGAACTATTTGTAAAAGTGTAGCAACATGACATCTTGCGTGATCACGTTGAAGCAAAACGCGTCAAACTCATGATTAACACGCTGCATGGATGAACTCTAATGAATTCATTTTTAAGCTCCTAATGAAACGGGGCTGGTTTTATTGTTTCCACTATGTCGGTTGTGGCTCGTCACGCACGTTACAGGTGTTGCCGCAGCCTATGCAGTATTAGAGTCTCACAGCGGTTGGGATGCGGTGCGTAAACCATGACGAACATATCAAGTCCAATCACTGAGTGCGAAAACTCAATCTGGACACTATAGGTTTGTGTTTTGTAAGTGTGCGTGTGGGATGCCACACTCTACAGCCTGCGTGTGAAATTATGTCCGACGGCATCCAATATTATTCTGGGGGAAAAAAGAAGAAGAAGAAAAAGATAAATTAGTTTTTAATCAAGCGTGGCCAAAAAACTACTTAATGTTATTACCTGATTGCAGTTATGTTGTAGTTTGGTGTAAAAAAAAAAGAAAGAAAAGACGTTTTAGTTGTTGTTTTTAAAAAAAAATATTGGCTTCTGTAAAGGACCAAGCTTGCATGACGTTATTGGAGGTTATTTTAATATCTGAAAATATTGCTGTTTGTGTACCAAACATGATGTGTGATTACCTAGAGAAAATGTAGAGGGTAATTGTGGATAAAAGTGGCTGTAAGGCTTACTTGAAGTTTTGTGGAAAATATAAAAATCTCGCCTGTCTCAAGAGAACTTATATTTCACACAGACACTGGAGTTCTTCAAATAAAGTACAAAAAAAAGACCAATGAGCTCCAACTCCATTCTTCAGTGTTGAACCACTTTGTTAAGTATTGTTTCAGAATCCTGATTTGGGGGGAAGTTTAATATTTTGTTCACAGAAAAATGGGGGCGGGGGAAAGGCTAACGGAAAATTAAGTAATGCTAGATTGAATAACATGATATATTGGCACCATGATATATTGGTATCGATATGATAAATAAAACTGGGCTGATATGAACAACTGATATTTACTTTTATCTGTTTCTGATGGTTTTTTGTCCAAATATGCCAAAACCACAGTGAAATATATCAGTAAATATCAATTATTGCTCATAACAGTAGTATTAATATTGAGTATTGATTGCAGGCCAAACTTTGTATTGGTGCATCCCTAAGCTTTACATAGTACGTTATCATTGGTCAAAGTGTTGAGCATCATATCCAGAACAAACAAGTAAGACCAAAAACTGAAAAACAAATAAGCAACAAAAAAAATTCAAACGAAAGTTGAAATCATACAAGCAGCATGTATACCAGGCACATGAAACAAACACAATAATTTAGTTAGAAATATGTGTAGGCTTGGAAGGCCAAACCAACAAAACAGAAATTTTAACACCGACTTAAAGATCAGGACGAAAGGAGAACGGTACAGAGAAACGGGTCTCACCAACATGAAGCAACAACTGAAAAGACTTTGTCTCTTTTGTGCTTGAGACATGATTTAGTCACACGGAGGTCAAGTTTGTTGATTTGAACACTCTGATATAAAGTGTTAAAGATGTTGAAAAGGAGAGTAATACAAAATTATTCAATCAATATGTTTTCCAAGGAGCTTGTTTTGCAGATTAACAGCACTTTTATATAAAAAAAAAAACAATCTTTAAGCAGGCAATAGAAAACATTTAAATTAGATTAACATTTCTGCATTAAGGTTTTCTTCTACTAGTCTGATGTAATATTGTAATCATGTGTTTTCATTAGCTGTAAGTGTGAAAACATAATTAATGGCAATAAAGGCTTGGAAACATCAGTCTGTGTGTAATTAATCTATAATGTGTTTCACTTAATGAATTAAGTTACTGCAGTGAATGAACCTTTCAGTAATATTACAATTTAGTGAGTGTAACTGTATACAAAGGCCAAAAATACATCCATCCATTCATTTCCCCATTTCCCTGCTTGTCCTTGCCGGGTTGTGAATTTTAAAGTAGACAGGGAGCCAATGCAGACGACACGAGTGATGAGCTCATACAGAAGTCATATAAGACTATTTATTGATTGTGAGATGCTAAAAAGGATTTACATTTTGTGACTATTCTTAGCTGACGGTTGCTATTTTTGGTGGAATGTTGATCTAAAGAGAGATCTGACTCTAAAAAAACTTTCAAGTTTTCCACTTGAAGCTAGAGCTCAGGAGTAATGGAATGAGATATGAGATAACTAGTTGGCCAGGCTGCTAGCAGAATGATGTGGGCCAAAACGTAAAACCTCAGTTCTGTTGCTGTTTAATTTAATGAGGTTGTTTTCAATCCATTCTGCCGTTTCTTTAAGGCTGAGGAGGAGAGATTGAGCAAAGATGATTTGAGAGAGGTACAACAATGTTTTCAACTGAGAGCACAGACGAAATGGACACCGGATGTCCGCCCAAAAGCAGAGAAGAGCAGATATTGGCTTAATATGCAAAATGTTCTTGTTTTTGGATACATGAGAGCTGAGTCATTATGATCAACCCACTGCTTCAGGAGGATAATGTGACAAATGCCTTTGACTTGTTAATCCACTTAAACATTGTCACTCTGCGTGAAATTATGCCCACAACCTACACATAAGAAGAAATCACCATTAATCATTAACTTAGACATTAAATCATGCCTCTCATTATGTCACTTTAAAATGTCTCTCTTGGCTCTCGCGACAAGCAGGAGGTCCCTAAGCAGCCGTACGGTTTGCTTATTCCTCAGGCCAGCTCTGCTACAGTGGCCACTGCCGTCCCGATTGGCTCGTCTCCCTGGTGATAATTGAGCCGTTGCTTTCTCAGATTTGTGCAGCTGCTCCTTTTGCCTTCCTGATCACAGGCCAGAGTGTTGTGTGGAGCCTTTCACAGGTCTGAGTGGGTCACACCTGTGGAGTGCTGGACCCACTCCACCAGATCAAAAGAAAAGTGGAGGGGAAGTGCATGTGTGTGTAGAAGTAAAGACTAGGGAGGTGGGGGTCCTTGTCTCTGAGGACCCTCCAGGCAGCTGAGCCTCTGAATATTCATCAGCACCTCTGCTGGAGCAAATTCCAGCCAAACGTTTGAGCTGACTATACACTCTGCTGAGCTGTGGTGTCGCCGTACAAGTCATGCAAAAGAATGACAGAGTTAGCTTGTGTACATTGTTGAACAGCGTGCTCTACCTCATTTCATTACTTGTCAAAATATTTGATTACCTCCATCTGTCAGCCCCTCAAACCAGCGTTCTGTTTCTGTTCAGCATGGTTAGCACAAATGATTTATTCAGCCGTGGCGACTGAATGTAAAAGTTATTTCTTCCAGGAGGCCCATCGTTGCTTCGCTTTGCTTCCTGCTAGCAGAGCTGGTGTTCTGTTGAACGTGTCTGCTGAGAGGATAACGTGTAATGCAGCTGAGTCCTCCCCATCCCTCTATGCAAGGCAAACTCTGGAGATTACTTGTTTCAATTAGCTATGGGGCGGAGAGAATTTAAGCCATGTTAATTCCAGTCACTAGTGAAAATCCAAGTCGAAAGGACCAGCCACTCAGGCATAATCGCCTGGCCCCAGACGTCTCCTTTTCCATGGAAACATTAAGGGAACAAATCAAAATGTAAATTCTAAGATTTGAAAAACTTACTTTATTGATGTCTTTCAGGAAAGAATGTTTGTTTCGCTGTATTTTGTATGATTGGGAGAAAACATTGTTTATGGGACTTTTGTCTTCTGGTATGAATACTCTTTTCAAACCGCTGAATTAAAATTAAAATAAACATGTAAAGTCTCCGTTTCAGTTAGCAGAAGAAAAATGAATCCAATTGCCAGATTTTTGTGTAAAATATTTAAATAAGCCTCCAGTCCTTTAATATTGAGAATCTAAAAGCTTCAAATGTTTGATTCAACAGCATCAAGACACCGAGAGTCTAGCCAAAACGTGGGAGGACGCTCAAATGAGTCACTTTTCCACTGTTATTTGAAGCAATATGTTACAACAATGGAGCATGGCAGCCGGGTCAGGCAGTCTGAAAAAATGCGCTCCACGTGTGAGGGATATATTTTGTTCAGATAGTCGCTGGCAGTTGTCGCAGGTGTAGCCTTTTGACCCCTTGCAGCTTACAATGAGTTTTTCTAAAGGCACAGAAAGAAGAGAAAACAATCTATTTGATGTGAACCTCCAAGCTCACATATATCCAACCACTTCTGTGATGTCACATCATTAAGATATCAACCAAGAAATTAATAAAGGAGATGAAATTGTCGCTAGGAAATTTAGGTTTTATGAGACCAAAGGCAGGCAGTTTAATTATCCTCATAAATATGTCACAATAATTATTAAATTATAAATCTCTAGTTCTTGGAACATGTAAATGATTTTTGTCTGATAAAAAAACATCAGAACTCTATAAACAATGAAATTACAGATTTGCCATTGTAGCTTATTTTGCTAAAAAATTGTGGTTGTGCTTTACGGTGCACATAATTGTTTTACTCTTGAATTGTCAGGCCAGTCTTCAGGAATTTGAAGTGAGTGACAGTGTGGGATTTCTGTAACCCGAATAAGAGCAGCCCCTGGTGGTTAGCACATTTATCAATGTCCAAAACATTAAGTGTTTCAAATTCTCATCCAAACACAGTGTTATCCAAAAGTGTTAAATTTGTGCCTATAGTATAGGCACAAATTTCAAAGCATTTTTTTGTGACTATATGTGACAAACCGACACAAGCTGATGGGTTTTGAAGTGGAAATGAAATGATTTGTGGTTTTCAAAATATTTTGCAAATAACAGATATCAGAAAAATTCAAACCACAAATTTAATTGTATTGCATTATGACTTTATGTGTTTGATGAACATATATCTATGTACATTATTATAAAGTGGAAGAAGGATTTATTTAAAAAATAAAATCTGAAATGTGTGGTGTGCATCTGTTTTTGGATCATTTTATAAAAAAAAAATACTGCTCAGCTGAATTCAAAACCAAAATGTATGAACTATTCTACAAAGTCCAGGTAAATGGCATAAAGCATACCCTGCACATGCTATCCCCAGCGTTGAATGGGGATGTGGCAGCATCATGCTGTGGGGACGCTTCTCTTACACGAGAACATGAAAGCTGGTTAGAGTTAAAGACAGGTGGAGCAAAACAAGGCACAGTCCAGGGAGAAAAGAAAACTCCAAAAGACTTGTGTTTTGGTGGTAAATTTTCCACTAAACTAATAACCATAAACAACTACCTCTACCCTTTAATGGATCAGTTCATCACCATGGTAGTATACATCTCCTCACCATACTAATGGTCTTAAGAGGCCTGCTAATCAGCCATGATTTGATTCAGGTGTAAAAAAAAATATGCAGGATGCGGACTTTTGAGTCAGTATCTTAACCTTTGAGTCAATGGTTATCCACTGTTTAAGTCAAATCATGGTTGTGTGTTAAAATGAGCTAAAACTAATCATATGAAAATTGTGTGCCAATGCATTACTTCTGATGTTCACCCTTCACTCTCCATCCAGTCTGTCCAAGCTTGAGTTACTGAAAAGAAGTACTTTTTGTAAAACACCATATATGAGACACAAGCCCTATTTTTGCATTATATAAACATATTTACTGAGTAAATTTAACTTTTGACACAGTTTGTTGTAGACAGTGATTGTAATGGATTTAACTTCCTTCTTTTTTTCAAAACATTTAGAAAAGGCAAGTTTACGCAAGATCTTGAATAATAAAGATTCAAATGAAGACTGTGTGCACAGGAAGCAATGCCACATTAGGTCGAAAAAAGAAAGAACAAATTAAACATGGTAACTTCTCTTATCTTTGAAGCCAAGCACAGTCTGTTCTGGCCTTGGGCAGGACTGCACTGTCTCCTGCTTATTTAGTCATTAATGTGCATATTTACCTGGAGAGAAAAAAGGAGCTTAAAGGTTAATGTTTCCAATATCCTCACACTCGTCTGTTAAACAAACCTCAGCTGCTGCATAGCCCTTGGTGTCGTTTTATCTTTAGGGATTGCCCTATTATGAGATACAGCACTAAAGCCGAATTTCCCGGCTCATTTACTTTTCGCCACACTCCAGTTGCGACAGTTCTGCTTATCTTTTATATGACTGCCAGCAATATGCTGTCTGTTTTACATCACACTTTCTTATTTGAGTTTAGGATAAGACACTCTAAGTCTAATACACATGTTCACTACCTAAATAAACTCACTCCTATATGTAAAATAATGGAGGGAATAGCCTTCTTTTGTAAAAATACTTTGTGCAAAAGTCTAATGTAATTTCATAGCTTCACTGAAGCAAAATGTGTTCCCTACTGCAGACTTTAATTATGTCATTTGGTCAGCTATACTTGTGATCAGTTTGAAGACGTTAATGATGGTAGAGAAGGTAAGATGTTAAGAGTTATTTCCTAATTTACATAAAAGGACAATTGAGGCTGCACACTAGTCATGCAGGCAGTCCTCCAACAAATTCAAACCAAATCCAAAATAATTAGAAGAGGTTTGAAAAAGAAAAAGAAAGGTAGAGGCTGAGACACATAATAATGGAAACTAAAGGCTTGTAACATGAAGGCAATCTGACAAATGAGCCAGGGGATGATGGGGGATTATAAACCTAGAGGGCTCATTAGCAGAGAGAGAACAGGTGAGCTATGGGGTGGAGAAGGTCAGAGCATGGAGAAAAACAACATGAAGGGCAAGTGGGAGTGGTTATTCCGAAGTGGCAAGAAAACGGAATGACTCAATCAATTAAGAAAGCAAAACTGAAGCAGAAATCCTTAAAATCCATCCACGCATGAAATTAGATTCACATTAATTTACAAGAATCAGAAAGTTTAAACCAAGCTGAGAAGCTGGAGGGTGTCCAGGCTTTGCAAGAGGGAGATCCAGACGGACCTAAGACCTCAAGACACCCACTCTTGTGTTCGCTGCATAGTTAGATTCTCTAATTACTTTTCAAATGAAATGGAAAAACAGCTTACTGTTTTTTTACCCCCATACTTTTGTTTGTTCTGGTTCAGCCAAGGTTTCAGCTGGACAGTTCAGGATGGACTGGCATCATCTTCTCTAAGGACCAGATCGCAAGGTTGACCTTCCCGACCGGAGGAGTCCAGTTGGGACTGCATCAACTAAATCTAAAACAGACATCTTGCTCATTTGTTTTCTTGAGGAGAAACCCAGTCTATGGTGTCATGTTTCTTTCTGCGTAGTACATTATCTGGAAACACTGATGAAGTATTAATTTGGCTCCATCCTGTACATCTATGAACATATAACATACCTGAACATTTCTTTAGACAAGCTTTGAATTTTTACCTTTCCGAGTTTAAAAACAGTCAGTCTTTGGTGGGAAACAATGCATTAAGTGGAAAATCTATCTAAATGATTACACTTACAGATTTCCCAGTCTTTTTTCGAATCTCCGCTGGTTTGTTTACCAGTGCTGTTTTATCTGATAGTGTGTCGTACTGGCATCAATGCCAATTTAGTTCAACAAGTTAAAGTAACTTCTCAGAAATCGAAATCATGTCCTCAGATAGTTTCTAAGAATAAGAGCTTTTTTCCCCCCGGGATTCTGTCAAGTCTGTAAACACTGCATTTCCTCCCAACTCGGAATGTCTGGCTGACAGTATCTCTGACAACACTGAGCAAAGATTTTAAACCACTTTGTGTTCAAGGAACAAGACTAAAAAAAACTGTGCTTAAGACTCCCTTAGGGTCCTTAATAATTTTTTTAAGACTTTGACTGCTTTTTCACTCATTTTCTGATTGGTCCCAGCACTGACCGTGAGTGCATATTCTACAGTGTGTGTCAAATAAAAATAAAGACTCTGGAGGAAAGAAGCATCAGAACCTAATGTATTTTCTACAGCAGAGGAACAATATGTAAGTCATGTCTGTAAGATATGAGAAAAATTCCATACAATAATTTTCTGCTCACAGCTAACTAATACAAGTATTTAAAATTACTAAATATTTAGTAAAATTACTAAATATTTTACAAAATAAGATACTTAGTTTTTTTATA
>CAEGAF010149211.1:0-17011 GCA_903067075.1 Micropoecilia bifurca
GGCTAATATATATATATATATATATTAGTGTGTGGGTATAAATATGTCTGTGTAGCGAATATATATCTTAGCTACATATATTTCATGTTACAATTTCAACTAGCTGCCTAAAAAGCAACAATTTCAGCCATTTATCATTAATTTAACCAGAACACAATGTTTTACCTAATTTTGTGGGTACAGTACCCTTTACCTTCAAAGTGAATTATACCTCCCGCAGTGCACAGCTGCACAATGTATTTTGGAACTTAAGTCTTGCATAACACCTGATCTGTAAAACTCAGTCTCAGATGAGCTTTTGATCACATTATGATAATGCAACTGTCTGAAACTAATTGTAAGTACTTTTTTGATGCAGGTCTTGCAGAATTGATTACCACTAGGTGGCAGTGAAGCACTGCATCAAAACATCTGGTTTGGTTGCCCATTGTCACTGTTGGTTGGTTCCATCTTATCTTTGCTTCGATCCTTCTTTCCTATTGTAGCAGAGGCAGATAAAACCTGCCAGTGCAGACCAGTATCATATAGTGATCTGTTGCTGCTGAAAGCACAAGGATAGTTAGAGCAGAGATAGAGAAAGTGGAGAGAGGGAGAGAAGAAGGAAGTGGGAGGAGAGGACACAGAGAGAAGGGAAGCAGAGAAGAGATAGAAAAGAGGGTTAGCAGGGGAGTAATTGGCCTGAGACATGCTGCTAATGCAGCCTGGGCTTCATTGTATTATTTCTTCAAGCACTACTTGTCCTCCCCCCCTTCTTTCCTGCCTGTAAACTCCACACACCCAGTTTTCAGCCTCCTTCCATGCACTCCTCCTACCTTCTTCCTTCTATTCTACTTCTTGACTCTTTTACCACACTCATTCAGAGCACTTTCTGTCCTACTTCACCTTCTTGAGTTCCCTTTCTCAAACTCCCCCCCCCTCCCCCCCCCTCAGCTTTGCATACAGCACCTCTTAGTTGTCTTCATCTGACACTTACAGAGAACGAACATCGGCAAGAAGCACCAAAAGGTTAAAGGACACAAGAACTCCCACAAGGATTTCTGGTCAGGATTGACCTCTTTGTGTTATCTGTTAGCTGGATGAGGGAGAAGTGTTTTTTTTAATAGTTCTATTTCAATGCTTCTTGAATTTTATTTTAAGAACATTTTTTTAGTCAATTTATGATGTTCAGCACAAGTTACTGGAGGAACACCAAAGGAAAAAAACTTTTTCTCCCCCCATGGCTACTTGCTTTTTATAACCCCAAAGTACACAAACTAGATTACCTGCTTTAGGTCTCTATATGACCTGGTGAGAATCATTCAGGGAAAGTTAATGCTGTGAAACTCATATTTTACAAGTTTTTACATACTTATTAAAACTATCACCTTGTAGTCACAATAGAGTGCAAGTAAAATGGTAAATGTCTGGCACTCTCACCTCCACCAGCAGGTGAAGTGTCTTGCCCAAGGACACAACAACAACAGTAGAAATCAAACCGACAACCACAACGTGCAGGATTAACTTAGTGGCTTGCTGGGTTTTGGATGAACTCCTACCACCATTGCCATCCTCAGTACATGTATTCTGTGAGAAAAAAACAAAAAACAAAAAACAAAAAAACCATTGTGCTCCTTGGACTTCTCCCAGCTGAAATATACATCTTGGTCAGGAATAACCAAGCAGAGCCAGGAGGAGGGTCTTCCTGACAGCAAAGCCTGTCAACAGTGTTTAGGCTAGTTAGCGTGACCAGTGGTGACCACGGATAAACAGTTTTCCTGGAACATTGATTTGTTTCTCCACCATTAGTACACTGAGCAGCACTTACACAAGGGTGATTGATAGTGCTAAAACCCTCCTCCTGGCTCTGACTGGTTGTTTTTGATTGGGAGGAGTGCAGTTTTGCTAGATGATTGCTATAGTAGCTCAGGGAGGAAGTGGAGGAGCTTAACATAGTATGTGTCTCATACCATACTGTCACAACATAGAGACAGTTTTGACAAATATGTAAAAAACAGATATTTTAAAATAAAGTTACATACGATAGGTTTAAGGAGTCATTTAGGGTAAAGGCTGTGGGCAGGAATGATATCCTGTAGTGGTCTATATTATACCAGGTCTTAAGAAGCGTTATCCTGGCCATTTGCCTTCCTGCACAATTCCGCTCGATTATAATCTCTGGTAACAGGCAGTCTGGGCTTTGTCCCTTTGACTTTGATTCTTCAAATAGAATTTCAATTGGGCCAATCAGAGAACAGAAGGAGAAGTTGTGAATGATTATGTTGATTTTCTTAGCTGGTTTAGCCTGTAGTTGCCTCAATGGCAGTGGAGGAAGAATGGAAGAACAAAACCATTCAGTCCATGTTTGTCACACTTCCAAATATTGAATTAACATGAAAACCCACCTCTTTTGTGTTTTTACAGTGTGGGGTGGTTTTTTTTTTTACCTCGCAGGCAATTTCTGGTAAACTTCATAGCGCCTAACATTAGCAATTAGCGTTTCTCAATAGATGGAAATCCAGACACTCAGGACAAAGTAAATAGTGTAGAACAAGGGGCTGGCTTTTCTGTATCACAGTTTCATGTGATACAGTTGCAGTGTGTTGTCCATAACGTTGATCTCAAGGAAGTCTGATGTATACAGAGTGAAAAGGAAAGGTGAGAATACAGTACATTGCTGTACTCCTATGCTACTGAACACATTATGACTCACAGGACCCCTCAGTCTCGCCAACTGTGGTCCTTTTGTCATATAGTCATATATACAGGCAACAGAGGCACAAGAGGTCTCCATCTTTGTAAAACTGTGCTAAATATGCTGGTGGAATTAAAGAGCATGATACCTCATAGTGCTTCCCGGTTTGTTCAGATGACAGTGGGTAAAGCTTATCATGACGAGGGTGTCTTCAAGTTCAACGCCATCGTGATGAGCAAACTGTTGTTTAGTGTTTATTTGCGTACTGAGGTGGGCCAACATGACTCTCTAGGCGTTTCATTTATAGAGCATTGTGTAGGATCCATACTAAAAGTGTACATATGCCCAAAAGACGAACATCAAATGTTCCCCACTGAAAAAATGGTAAAAGTTGAGATATTTCTATGAAAAAATCTAAGGAAGGAGAAAATCTAAGTAAGCATCATGCACAGACTAATGCATGAGGCTCACATTTCCAGAAAACATCACACCATTCTCCATAATGTAGATAAAAATTAATGCGCATATATTTTTTCCCTGTCAAATGCTGGTCTACACATGTGAGTTACTTTAAAGCCCCTCCATGGTGTGATAAATTGTTATAAAATTTAGATGGATTTTTACTCTACAAAACAACATAGTAAGTGTTGAATGCAAATCCGCATTTCTGATTCAGCGATCCATTTTGGTTGTCTATTATCGATTTTCAAATTGGAGCAGTCCATGATCTTTTAGTCAGTGTTTTTTTTTTTTACTACTCAGTGGACAAACCTGTTTTGCCAGTGTTATAACAGCCTCCTTTGATTACAATGGGGAAAAATGATGTACAGGCAAGTGTGGCAAATTGTTTGCCGCTGCAGAATAAATTCATTGTTGTTTTGTGAGGACACTAAAAGCTTTGCAAACAAGAGAAGGAGCATATTCCCCAATTGTACTTTATCGCATTTGCTTACAATCTGTTCCTCACTTGTGCCTCTGGTTATAGTGCCTCAAAACCTCAAACTGCTAAGTTGTCTGGCAAGATTGTACAACTGCACTGCTCTTTTATTTGAACAGTACTGCACAGCATCCAAACACTGAACTTGACTACGTGATTTACACACACACACAGTGGTTGAATATGAATATGTTTTCCTCCCAAACTAACTTTGTATTTTAAACAAGCTTGAAAGTTGGAGGATTTTGGAAGTGACTGCGAAAATAATAGTTTTCTAAACAGACTGCAACATAAGGCCCCCTCCCCATCCTTCTCCCCCATACGTACTCACCAAACAACTGCGCACAATCACAGATACACAGACATAATTGGACCCAGCACAGCAGTCACAAGGGGGGACCCATCTGGAGGGGTTGTTTATGTGTGTATCTGTGTGTTATAAGGTACATTTCTCTTCCAGTGCACCCCTTAGGCCCTGGGCTACATTTGCTCCCATCCATCAGCCAGATGAGCTGTGTCCTTTTACCATTGCTGACAACATGAGGAAAAAAAAAATAAAGTCAAACAATATATTTATTTGTAGATTAGAATCCAAATCAATAACCCCTTTTACGGGGAAAGGGTAATGCTGCTGATGGAAACAGATGGCTCTGAAATTAGATTTTAATAATGAGAGCTTTAGATTTTTTTCAACAAGGAAAAGGGTTCTTTCTACTTAAACTCCACTGTAATCATCTTTCATTATGTTCCTTTAAAAGGGTGTATTATGGAGGCGACTGTTAAAGATGTGGGCTGCTCTCCAGTGTATAAAAAACAGAGGTTGCATGTTTGTATTGAAGTAATGTTGTTTGGTGTGGAACTATGCATCCATCAGCTGGCTTTTTAGTAATGTCTGCTTTTAGAATAGCTTCTTAGCTGTCACCTTCCACATTACAGAGCATATATTTACTCTCTGTGTGTGTGCACGCGTGTGTGGGTGTGTGTGCGCGCGTGTGTGTGTGTGTAGCCATCTTTGTCAGGGATTATTTTGTATTTACATGGCATGGATGTGAATATGCTCCCAATGTTGTTTGTGTTGGGGCAGTCAGTGTTAATGAAATGTTTACCAGTAATGCATAGTAAATGTCTGTCCAAGTTAAGGCTGAATATGCTTCAGAGAACACTTTATTGTTTATCAGAATGAAGCCACATTTTAGATTTGAACGTTCTCACTGGAACATGGCAAAAAAAAGGAAGAAAAAAACCCTAAACAATTTGAATGACAACAAAATGGCATGGCAGATGTGGTAACTTTCACTGCAATGCTATTTATGAACAGTCCATATGTTTTTTCTTTATTATTCATATTTTTATTATTTATAAGGCAAAATATATATGAAATCAGTTTAAACTTTGGTACAGAAGATGTGCAAGAAACTACTTTTAGAAATTTAAAAATTTAAATTTTTAGCCCATAGAAAACATGGGCTATTTAGGAACAGTCCATATGATTTTTTTATTATTATTCAAAGGCAACAGATGAAATAATTTTTAACTTTGATACATCGGATGTACAAGAAACCGTGTTTAAGAATTTCACAGGATTCGAAATGTTAACTATTAATTGTCATTCTCTACTCACTCTCCTTGAGTCTTTAATAAGAATTATAAGGTGAAATCTCCACTGACAAAGCCATGCTTTTTCTATGACTTTAAAAACACTATTGCCCACCTACTATGTCAGGCCGTATGCATATTTCCACCTCAGTGGTGCACACCAAACAACTTGTCTCTACCCCGAAGGCAGCAGTTGCTGATGTACCTCTATTTCCATACCGATTCCCATTAGCTTTCAAGTGCCACTACTACCCATATCTACTAGTCTGTCCGTCTCCCTGGGGAGTGCACACATCTCTTGAGCCTCCCTGTATTCTCCCCCCGACCCCCTGTTTCCTTTCACCAAACACTTTCTTAAAGGTCAGGCACCTGCAAGGCCGGGAAGATGGAGGGACATGGAAAAAGGGGCTAAAGTGATGCTCCCAAGTCTTAAGTCGCTGCTGGAAGTGGTGACTTAAGAGGCTTGACCGTGCACATGTGACACGAATTGACTGCGGGTTAATAAAAAAGGGACATATTTTGATGTTGTGTGTCTCACTGAGAAATGGCAAGGAGACAACAAAAAGTAGGCTTCACTCATTTGTGGCACATTTATATGTATGGCTCCTCTACTATGCAGAAACCATCGCAAAGACTTGATCCAGCATCTCTGTTCTTGGTGTACACGTTCATTATTTATCCCCCTCTTTGAGCTACTGTTTTTTCTTTTATCTTTTGAGCTCTCACTCCTCACACCACAACTATCCTCTTCATCATTCTGTCCACCATTCCTCCCATTGCATCTCTGCATCTGCAGTTCAGTTCTATTTACCATCACTGCCTAGTTTCTGTCTTCTCTCTCTCATCCCTTCACGCCCTCCAGCCAATTTCCTCAGAGTCCACTCTCTAACATCTAGTTTTCTCTTTATATCACCACTGATCTACCTTTCATGCTGAGCTTGTACTCGCTCTGATGCCCTCCCCCTGTGTTTGTTCTGTATGAGTGTTATTTGTATACTCTACCTGCCATAGTGATACTCATTGCTTTGTGTAAGGCACTGTCGGCCCCTACCCAAAGCCTGCACAATGCTTGGTGTCAGTGGGGCCTAAACTCTGAAGATTACACTTCACAGAGCAAGTAGCCTCGCTGCAGGCCCTTTTCCCAGCAGATGTGGCTAATGCAGCCTTTTATCATTATGGCCGCATGCTTGCTCTTAGTGTCTCGTTTTCTACTCTATTATATTCCCTTATTTAAAGTTACCATGCATGATCCAATGATACTATTTTAGATGAAGGGGAATTGTTTTATTTATTTAAAATTAATTTTGAGTTTCCCGTTTAAAAGAAATAAATAAAAAAATAAACGAAACAAAAAATGAAAAGAAAGTAAAGGGCCCAGCTGCAGGACTAGGAAGCAGGAGGCAGGCCAACAAAACTAAGAGTGCCACAGAAGCAGGAGGAATATATTTCAACTAAACTACAGCTGGACACAAGCTGGGCCAACAGGAAGTCGGGGCAGACAGCAAAAATAACAATGACAATGATGTGACAGTGAATTACTGAAAAGCTTCGAGTACATATTTACCAAGGGAATAAATGACAGACACAGGACAGCTGCGATGATTGACAAATTAGGACCAGGTGTGAGAAAGGAGTAGAAAGCACATCCCAGGGAAAAATAAAATAAGGGAACAGACTATAGGAAATGAAATAAAAATAATGCAGAGGACAAACATGATCCACCGAAAGGATGATGGACTATTTACTTACAAATGTTATACTTAAGTAGAACTTTTTCACGGTCACTCGCTGGCAACATGCTGTAATAGTTGCACCTTTTAGCAGGATGGATCCCATTTTGATTTCAAAACAGTGTTGATTCTTCATGCTACAGATACGACAGTGCGTGAAATATTCCTTTGAGCTTTTGGCCTATATTGACATGTCTGAATCCTGAAAGTGTTGTAGATTTTGTGGCTCCATATCAACAATGTCAATCTCCATTTTCACCACATTTCAAAGTGTCTCTACTGCATTACGAGTTGGAGTTTGTGCAGGTCACTGTAGTACAGTCGTTTGTTTAAGAAATAAGATTGATTTGTTTGAGTTTTGTGACGTAGTGCATCAAATTGCTGCAGGTAACTGTTAGAAGATGTGTGGTCATGAACAAAATCAATAGCAATACTCATGTTTGCTGTGGATTTTAATACATTTTTATTTGCTACAAAAGGTCACATAGCTTACTATGAAAACCAAACACCATGTCACCACCAACAACAATTGATTTGTGGACAAGGGCAGTTTAGTTTCATGTATTTCATACCAAATTCAGACTCATTTTCCAGATGAAAAATTGATGTAGTATTTTCAATGAGGCGATTGCCTAATTTTCCCGAGTTTGTGAGCATTGTATAACCTCTGCTTACTGTTGCTTTCAGTTTGATGTTCAGCTGCTGTAGCTCATCTTCTTCTAGACTTGATGTGAAGATGATCTGATGCATGTCCTGGTTGCTGAGGTTATTTTAGATGCAGTCGGCTTCCTTTCATCTGAAACCATTCGGCCCATTATCCCCACATATAGGGGAGAAATTTAACTCTAAAAAGATTTTTGTTCTCTTTTTTGACCTATTCTTGGAAAACCTAGGAGACAGATCTCTGTGAAAATCCCAGTTCATAGCAGTTATGTGAACTCCTCTGACTGATGCTTTGCTTGAAGTCACTTAAATCGTTGTTTTCCATATTCTGATGCTCCTTTTGAACTTTAACAATTTATCTTCACCATTTCTAGGTACCCAGATGTATGGAGTTGCTTCCCTGTGGCTAGCTGAGTTGCTGTTTGTGCTAATAGCAAAGATCTAATTTCCTAATAAAACGGCCTGTTAGTGTAATATTATGTTAAGTGACCCATTTAAGTTCCAGCTTTCATTTTGATTCAGCTAATTTTGCTTGTCATGAATTTTATTGACTCTGTGTTAACATGACAAAATATCCATGCAGCTTATGAAATAATAATTTCAAGGGTGTAGAGATTCAATTACAGCATTATAAGCAACAAGTACCTTTTTTGTTATTTAGAAAAACATGAAAATAGTTGTGATTTAAACCACTTAAACATTAGTTTTGCAAAGATTCTTTAAATCTGGAATACCATTTGCCATGTTTGACCTCCACCCACATAAACCCTTACTCTGTGTACTCCACATGGTTACCTTTTGTTAAAAATTTGTTAATATTCATTGTTTATTCTTGTTTTTTTTGTGTCAAAGAATTGTTTCAGAATGCTGTTCATTTGAACGACCACCTGGTTAAACGGCATCTGGAGAAGGTCTGTGGCCTCTACATGCCAGCACTCCAGCCAGTTGGTCAGGGCACCAAGGTTCAACTGCTTCACATTATCCTATGACCTCCTCCTTTTCACTTCCAGCTAAAGATCACAACACTTAGAGGACACCTCACTTTTGCACACACCTCACAAATTGTTAGTATTTTTTTCCCCCTTTAACTTTGTACAACTAAATGTTTCTTTTTTTAAAAGTTTCATTAACACAAGTTTGCTAAAAGTTTCGAACCTGAATCTTGTTTCAGCACAGAAATTGAACCATAGTATATTTTGTATATTTAATAAGTGTCTTTTGGGTATAACATTCAAATACTACGGACGTTATGTTCATTTAGGCTTAATAATAAACCTGTATATAAATTATAAAAACAGAATTCCACTCTCCAAAAATACATTTACTTCAAAGTCGGATTAATTCAATACATTGGTGGTGAGAACAAAAGGTCTCACAAATAAGACCTTCTACCTTCTAGGATTGTGGTTCTGGGAAAAGTTCCTAGATTTAGATTCAAGTTAAAGTAGAAGTAATTTCATTTACTCTTACTTTAGACTGGGGGAATATGCCTAGTTCCATCATCTTCTTTACTATCGCTTAAAAAAACAACAAATAATGAATTCCACAAAGTTAAATGCAGCTGATTTTTTTTCTTCTCATCTGCATAATAGGACAGTGTCACATGTCATTCTTCAAAATGCTACTGGATAGTTGCAGCTTTCCATCACTTAATATTTTTTTCTGGTGGTACCAGTGAAGAGGCACAATTTCAGCACAAAGTTTTGTGAAAAAGAGTTTCCATTTCTTTAATCCACAGATTTTTTTAAACTTTTGACTCTGGAAGTTTTTCTTTTCTTTCTTCTTTCTCCAATATATTTGAAGAATCTAAGCCTTGGCCAGTCTTGTAGAGTAATTTGCCCAATTTTTCTGGGGTAGTCTCTTGTTAAAATTGGGAGCATGACTGATAGTTCTTTGGGGAAATGTCAGGACTTTCTCTCCTATGGCCCTCTGAACAAATAGTTTTCCACCATTAGTTGTAAGGATACTTAATTAAAATAACTGAGATTTTGTATGGATTTTTTTTCTCACAATAAAACATAAAAATAAGAGACAGAAACACTCTAGCTATTAGTGTTGCATTTTCTGGTTGTAATGTGGGTTTGAACAAACATATGACTGCACAACAGACTGGGGCTTGTTGAAGTGGACATCAGGGAAACCTTGACCACTTTGACCTCTCATGTGTGAAGGGTTTTCTAGCTGGCACAAGGTCTTGAACCAAGAGGATCTGTTTACCAGACTGTGTCTTTGTTCACTATTCTTTTGGCCACACAGTTCAAGTGCATTCCTGTCAAGTACGATTAGTGGACAGATACTGAATACCTTGCTCAGGAAAGTTGCATTACTTATTAGTCACCGATGTGAGGAAACACAACTGGAGACTAAAATGAACACATGGTAAATCTATGTATAAAGCAAATATTTATTATGTTTTGCATGGAACAAATGACTGAGAGATATTCACATTATTGCAGATAGCTTTAAAATATTTTTTCAACAGTTTTAGGAAATAGATGTTTCAAACCTGTTTTTTGTTAAACACCAAATATCTGTGTGCTTGTGTCCTTGCTGAGCTTCCTGGTTTGAAATGTAGACAACAAAAATAACATTTTGTTTTTCTCTCTCTTGTTGCTCTTTTCAGATTCCCTTATAATTTGGTATATCTCAGTCACCTCAACCCTGCTGTCTTTCTTATAGCTGAAGTCATAACACTCTCAAGCCACATGCTCAAATCATTTATTCATGTGGATCTTCTGAGTTTCGTTAACATTCAA
The DNA here is from genome assembly GCA_903067075.1 of Micropoecilia bifurca. Taxonomy (NCBI): domain Eukaryota; kingdom Metazoa; phylum Chordata; class Actinopteri; order Cyprinodontiformes; family Poeciliidae; genus Micropoecilia; species Micropoecilia bifurca. Next base: position 10,354 of record CAEGAF010149211.1, read on the forward strand.
TTCTTAAATAAATTCTTTATAGTTAATACATCCAAGCTGTGCTACAATTAGCAATTTAATTTAGAATTTTATTTTTAAAATAGACAATTTTAAAAGTGGGCAGAACAATCAAGAAAAACCATACAAACTAACAAAAATGAAGTTATCTGTTTGAACTCAGTACATAACAATACACATTAATGTTAAATTAGGATCCTTGAAGCTCATTGATTTTATGCATTCTACATTTCACTGTGATTGCATTTAAGAAAATTCATACTTTATATGTAGAGTATAATGAACATAACATTTATGTTTGTTTTCTAGTTTTACTACTGGAATCATACTTCCTTCTCTCTTCAGATACATTATTGAGATATTTAAATCCCACCCCTGGGTCTTCTGCAACATCACCAAGCACGTCTCAAGTTGCCTCTGCCTCACGGGATCTGAGTGATCCGGTTGCTGGATCAAGTGCTACTACTGTTGCCTCCACCATGCAGGAATTCAGTCATGCATCAGAAATAAAGGCTGCACCCATAGCAGGCCACATCCACTAACTGAACAGATCAAAATGTTTTTGTTTGTTAGATAATTTGTGTTTTGATGACTGTTTTTCTTTCTGAATAAAACAAATTCAAAGTATGGGTAAGTTCAATGGAATGATTGGGGGACCTGAGCAGGGATGGTTGCCACATAATTCCTTGCCAGTAACCTACTGAAGGGTACCTGGGCAATTCCATGTACTACACTACTTTTATATCACTTTTTTTCTCACTGACTTCTACAGAAATGTTTTACTATACGCATCTATCATTACATCAAAGGCTGTTGAAAATGTGGTGTCATAAATGACCTCAAAAGAATTAATGAAATGCTCAGATTACTGCAGAGTGTTGTGTCATCATGGTGTACGTAATCACAAGTACATCAAAGTAACCACGGCGTTCATAGTAATCTGAATGAACATCAACCAGTGTAATTGTGTCCTCATTATCATTTTTTTAAAATATTGGCAAAAATGCACCTTTTTTGATTGGTCTTTGGGCTTTTTTGATTCCACGTAGATCAAAGAGGTAAAGCGCTGTCCCCTTCTTGGTTTAGCTCATTTAAGCATGACTGACAACATGGTACAACATAACAGTCTTTGCTCATCTAGACACGTCAGTGTCACATCAGTCACATCATTATGTGCTGCAACATTGCAAAGTGGGTGGTGAGTGTTGTCAGTCATCTCCAGCTGGCAAAAAAAATCTAGAAAGACATGTTCAGACAGGCGACAGTTGTTGCCACCCAGGCACTACTGCTTCCATGGAGTTGTCAAGAAGAGATTTGAGAATTCAGAGGCAGAGACTTAGAGTGGTTTTCTCCCCACTTTTCATCCTTTGACATTGCTCTTCTTTAAATTACTGTCTGACAACAAACACTGGAGTGGATGGAGGCAAACAAAAAAATCTGTTAGTTGTGCCAAATGTCAGTTGCACTTCATAACGAATAGAATAGAATAACTTATAGGGTTTGTTGGAACCAGTGATGGTTATTGATGGCTGGTAAAAAACAAACAAAAAAAACATGTACTGCATCACATTGCATGTGATAATGCTTTATGTATGTTGACCAAGTTTGTTTAAAAAATGTCTGCAGTCTAAGCTGTCTGAAAAGAAACAAGCTAGGTGATTTGTAGTGTAGTGCTGTCTTCAGGTTTGTTTGAATCGTTAATCATTATTATAAAACAACAATCTGAACAATTTCAATCCTCATTTTTTTGTGTATTCCATGTTGATCTCTCTCTATATATACATTTAGATGTTATTAATTAAAAGGGTACATGTTTCTAATAACCTTATCTGTGGTAGCTATGGCATCAATCTTAGCTGTCATTTATGTAACAATATTAAAAAAAAAAACAACTTTTTTGTATAACGTTAAAACTGAAGCAACCATAATCTTTTCACATAACATGCAACATATTGTGCCTTGTTATATTCACATCCCTTGAATATTTTCAAATTTTGTAACGTTGTAACCAAGAACTTCATTGTGTTTTTTCAGGTTTTACGTGACAGATAAACACAAGTACTGAAAATCCTGAAAAGGAACGAAGTGATACATGGTTTTCAGAATTTTTATAAAAGCGCATCTGAATAGTGTGATGTGTACAGACACATCACACTATTACACACTACTACACTACTCAGTGTATTAAACTTCTACTACACTATCCAGTGTATTAAACTTCTACTACACTAGTCAGTATAGTAGAAGTGCCTTCTACCTGAATAACAACTCTAAGCCACTTTGGATACTTCTCAACTAGCTAACCACATGTAGAGAGTGAAATTGTTGCCCATTATTCTCTTATTTACACAGTAAGCCAAAGTCAGCCAGATAAGTTGGAAAGCTTCTCTGAACAGCAATTTTAAAATGTTGCCAGAGATTCTACACTGGATTTAGGTGTGACTTTCTTGGACTATTTTAAAAACAGGAGCATGCTTTGATCTAAACCATTTCATGTTGCTCTCGGATTCTCTTAAGTCATCATCTCAAGTAGGCACAAATATCAAAACCTGTTCTTCCACTTACTTATAGATTAATTCAAATAGATGTTACCATTGAGAGACAATTAAAGGATTGTTCTATACTAAATCTAATTGTATTTCGAAACAAGCATGACCTAGAAAAAGCAATTTTTTTTACAGGGTAAGCAAGGATCTGGTCCATGACAATGTATTCAGTATAGTCTTGTAAAATTTCTGTCTTTCTGTATACCAATTCTTTTTAGTGATCAACTACAGCAGCAGGGTAGCACTATTTCCTATTCTGATTACAAGTTTCAATCTGGTCCCACCATAACCAATGTTTTAACTAACAACATTAGCCTCCAATGCTGTTATAACAAAACAGAGGAGTAATGAAAGGGTGTAATGTTTTTTTTTTTTGCTTCATGACCTAGTATCCAACTAACTAATTTCTCCCCATGAGTTGTACCACAGTAGAATGGAGCATTGCATAATTAGAATGGACTGCTGTGTGTTTCATTATCTCTCACATGGGAAACACTTATAGACGCGGAAGCTCTGACCAACAGAAAACCAACACTGAGCAGTCCATGCCTGTGAAGCTCTTATTTAGCAGTTCAAGTTTGCCTATATGGACTGGGGATGTTCACTATATCACTTTATAAGTATCTCAAACATTTGTTTGGTAATGCTACTTTGAAGCAATAGTGCAGCTAGCATGTGGCATTGTTTAGCATTTTTCCCCCTGTCTATCTGCCTTAAAGGTATTGGAGTAGTTTTTTGCTGGATTTACATGACAGAAAAGTTTAAAACTTCCAGCAGCTTATTGTTTTAATATCGTTAGCGACTTCAGGGAAGGGAGATGCTGAGTGTCCCTGTGATTTTAGCACTGCTGCCAGAAAACAGTGTGACAGCTAAAATGTGAACCTATCGATTTTGATGCAAAAGAGTATCTTTGAATTATATTTTTTTCCAGTATCAACCAATTACTAGTTATTTTGATTACTACTCTTTTTGTAGGTTTTATGTTTATTTTTGGTTTACTTTTAAAAGGGTTCTGGCATTTTCTGATACTATTGAATAAAAGGATCCTCAAAGCATGATTCTATCACTGCCATGTTTCTTTGTGGGATAGTGTGTTCAGTGTGTGTACAGTGACAGTTTTCTGTCACAAACGGCTTGCATCTTGGTGTGTTTAATTATAATGTTTAATGACAGAATTATAGGCTGGATAGCAGAGCCTTCAAGATGTTATGTAGGCATTTGACTAGAGACCTTTAAAGTGCAGGTGAGGTGACATTATATGCTATAAGTAAAGCATATTTTTTACATTAATATCAAGTAACAGAAAGTTGCATGCCCTATTTAAATCATGTCTAGTTTTTCCTAGTCGTGATTTGTTTATAATTGATTTTCTAAGATTGCACAGTATTTATATTACACCTTTGGTAGGAACAGAGTAGAGAAACAGAAAAGAATTGGCTTTGACTTCAAAGCGAGGACATGACATTAATCTCTGTCATCAGCAACAGAATACGTTTGTTTTTCATTTGACAAGGAAATGATGAATTGCTACATGAAACATTCTTTTCCTTTGGTTCTGCTGATCTGTAGAAGGAACATTTCTGCATTCTGGTCACTGCTTTCTTTATATTCCTATTATTAAATGCAGAATAAAACGGACCACTGGACTTGTTCACTGGACAATAGACTAGTAGTTTGAAATGATTATGTCAAAGTCTAAGATGCCTTTGTGGTTTGATGTGGAAGGATATTTGCCAAAAAATTAATGTGCACAGGTAACAATCATTTAAGACACTATAGAAAATGTAAAAGAAACTGAATCTCAACTTTAAGTACTTATTTTTTTTAAAGAAATAAATTAAATTACATCAGTCATGATTTGTGACACTGTAAGTGTCCTAGGAAGGAACCACATTTTGCACTACTTGATATTGACATTGGTGTTTGGAGTACAGATTACTTTAATTCCCCTTTTTACTTAGTTATTAAAATATCTACCCACTACCAGTAATGAATTAAGTGTAATTTTCTTCAGTCTTTGCAAACAAAGGTCATAGTGATAACTTTCAAAAGTTTACATTGTGGGAAGTAATAAATCAATGGTATTCTGTTATAAAAGACTCTCTAATGCATTTTTGTATTTGTCAAAACAATATTAGTTGTGCTTCATTCAATGGTGATTGATGTTTTCATAACACTCGCAAGAATCTATGTGGAAGAAGCTTCTAATCAGAACAAAACAGCTTTTGTTTGGTGCCTATTAAAAGTATTCAGCCCCTTGAATGTTTTACCCTTTTTATTGCTTTTTCAAATCAATCTTGAGCAACAAAAAGAGAAAAAAAATTACAAAAACATCTTTCATCGGGAAATGAAAAACGGATATCTAATAACAAAAATATTTCAAAATAATTGCATACATATTTATCCCTAAAATTCAGCATTTAGTAGATCTTAAGATCCTGGGTAAGATTGCAGCACATAGTTTGTGTGGATACATCTCAATTTGGCTGCATATCTCAAAGCTGCTTTTTACTTTTACTCCATTCTTCCTTGCAAAACTATTCAAGCTCCGTCTGGCTGTATGGGGATTGGCTGTGAGCAGTTCTTTTCTAGTCCCGACTCAAATTCTTTATTGGACTAAGGTCTGAACCTTGACTCTGCACCTTTAAAACATTCACCTTGTTCAAGGTATTTCTGTGTAGTTTTAACTGGGTCATTGTTTTGCTGGAAAATAAATGTTTTCTAAAGGCATAGTGCAGATGGAAATAAATTGTCCTCTAGGATTGCCCTGTAATTTGCTGCATTTATTTTACCTTCTGTTTCTACAAGTCTTGAATGGTCTGCTGCAGAGAAGCATACCCGCATCATAATGCTGCCAACAACATAAAACACGGTGGGTGTGTTTTTGGTGACACACAGTGTCTGTTGGCCAAATAGCTCAGAACAAAAAATGTTCTTATACAGAGTTTCCCACATGCACTTTAGCAAATTCAAGTCCAGCCTTGATATGAATTTCTTCAACAGACTTTCTTATTGCTTTCTCTAATCTCCTTTTTACAAAGTCACTTAGTTTGTGAAGACAATCCAAACTGTATAAATTGACACCTGTGCCATATTCCTACCATGTCTTGATGAGAGACATATAACTCCAAGAGATGTTCAGCACCTGAGAGCTTTGTTTTCTGGCCACCCCTTAACTTATACTTATTAGTATAAAAATGTTGCATAATAAAATTTTCTGATTTGCTTGGCGTTTCTTTTGTCTTCATTCTGTATTCGTAGCCAGGAATACTGGTTAACCAGTGAGTGAACCTTCCAGACATACGGATATATTACTCCATTCCACTCATTGTGAAACTACTAGCACCAGTTGGCTGGACCGCTGTTGAGTTAGGTCAGTTACGTTAAAGGGCAGTATATTTATGTAATTGTCATTCAGTTGTTTTCACTTTAACACTTGGAACATTTTTGGTCAAAAGCCTACTTTGATTGTAATTGTGGGTGATTTATAAGAGCAATACAAATGCTAAAACTTCCATTGAATACTTTTTATAGGCCCTGTAAATACTGACATGGTCCACAGTGTTAGGTGATTGCTTGACAGTTTGTTAATGACCCGCTCTCTGCCACAAATTGAGAACTGGCAGCTATAATTAATGACAGTGACACAAACACATCTGCACCCATTATTGGGTGAACAGATTCAGTGGTGTCCAAAGTCGGTCCTCGAGGGCCGGCATCCTGCTTTTTTTAGTTCTCTTCCTGGTTTAAGGCACCTGGATCAGATGATGGCTCGTTAAAAACCCTAAGAGGAACATTAACAAGCTGAAAAGGTCGTTACTACCACCAGGGAGAGAACTAAAACATGCAGGATGCCGGCCCTCGAGGACCGACGTTGGACACTCCCTATTAGAGATTTTTTGGTATTATCATTTTGTTATTACTTTATATTCAGTCTAATCAACAATAGTTAATATAGATTGTGATTTTCAGTTTAAAGTGTCTCTTTTTTCTGTGTGTATGAACAGACCTGAAGGCCACGTCTGCCTGTTCATCTTTATGTGAAACAGTTGACTGTGTGTTTCCCAGACCTTGGGTTGTGTTTCCACAGGTGTCTTCTTATCAACCGGAATACT
>CAEGAF010149258.1:0-13631 GCA_903067075.1 Micropoecilia bifurca
GGCCTCCCTTCTGAAGCTGCTGCCCCCGCGACCCGACTCTGGATAAGCGGAAGAAAATGGATGGATGGATGGATGGATGGACTATGTCATTTTGTACATTTCAAAACAAATGCATCAAAAGGTAAGAGTGAAAGAATAAAGGCAGTTTCTTGTATAAAGACAAAATATCACCTAATTCTGTCATATTATATGTATGCAAACTTCATACTATCAGAAACAATAGTCAAAAGTAATTGATAAAGAAACTGGGAACTTATCATTCCACAAGTTTTTTCTGAAGGCAGTCAGGGACACAAAGTTGACTAAAAAGTAACAAAGTGCGAGTCAAAAATTAGTGAGAAGGTGGAACCAGGTGGATGAGGAAATCCATCACATAAAGAAGCACCAGTTCTCAACACAGCTGTGCCAGGTTTGATTCCCAGTCCTCCCCTTCTCCTTGTCAAACTACTAAGAAAACATCTCCAGTGAGATCTCCAAAAAAGGGCCACACTGTAGTGAAAATGTTCACATTTATTGCAGAAATAACTACAGTTTCAGAAAGCAGACCATCTAAAAGGAGCAATGATACATAAATCGTTATAAGGACATTTATTAATGGATTTCAGACTCAATATCTTAAAGCTGCGAATCTTATTGCATGTTTTGGTGTGGCATATAACTGCAAATGATGCCATCAGAATGAGGTCAATAACATGTTTTAGAGTGTGAAAAAACACAAATCAGTCCAAAAGCTTTCAAGCTTTCTATCTGACCCTGATCTGAGAAAGACACCTTAAACATCGTCCCTCTAAACACCCTAAAACTCCGCTGGTCCTCATGAAGATACCTTTACAGACAGACACACACACATTAAAACAGCAGACATGATGAATATCCTTTAAATCTCAAAAACATCTCTTTGATCACAGCAGAGGTGAACACTTCAGGTCGATTTGCAAACACAACAACAGCAGGAAGACAGCTGCAGAAGTAGACACACACACACACACACACACACACACACACACACACACACACACACACACACACACACACACACACACACACACACTGCAATGTAACACAGGGAGATACAATACAGCACTCAGACAAAGTGTCAGTACACAGAAATATATTGCATAAATTGAGCTTTTTTCTTCTCAAGTGTTACTACAGCTTTTTCTACCGAGGGTAGGATAAATGGCTTGTATCAGGTAATATCATCTTGAGCTCTGTCTTCAAGAGGCTTGATTTAAATGTAAAGACACATAATTATATGAGGAATGTTTCAAAACAGCAAACATTGATTCTGACAAACTTCACTGGACAGGAAATAAATGCAAACACAGACCCTGGAAAGCTGAGCCATTAAGGGAAAAGGAGAAAAAAAGACATTTAGGAATTATACTGAAAAAGAAATCCAATGGAATATAAAAAAATATCCAAAATGTAAGAGGGTAAACCTGAAAGAAATAAGTAAAGTTGTAAAAATGCTCACTCTTTCTACAATTAGAACTTGTGCTTCTTCATCTGTTCTCCACCTTGCAGCTGTATTTTTAATGTGGGCTTGGTATTCGTAGACGGAAGAAAAACAACTTTAACATGACAGCTAATGGAACATGATTGTTTTCAGGAAATGTATTTGGACATCCCGATTTAGCGTATGTGGTATAGTAATGCAGGAGATTGTTAATGACTTCGTAACGGCATAAACTTGTAACAACACGCGTTTAAAAACTTTAAACATTTGCTATATTTGTCATGTTGAATACTGTATGAGAAGCATCTGTAAATCCATAAATATTTCTTTCTGATCATTCCAAACTTCAGTTTTTATTTGCCATATCTTGATCAGGCTAAAATCAAAGGGACTCATTGCATGTAGTTATTTAAAAACATGTCAAACAAGTTTGAAATAAGCTTGAACCTTTTTCATGTCAAGACGGGGCAGTGATAACTCCAGTTGTGTTTTTTGGCTTGTTTCCACAAGGCAGCGCCACCTGCTGGAGGTACTAGGAGGAAACGCATCTTTCCATTTCACATTACTGATTTTTCCAAGTATGGATAGGGATCTGTAAAGCCAATGCGACTGATTTTATCCTTGTCTGAGGTGGCTTATGTTGGCCAACTTGTCCCTTTTCCCAACTTCCAACTTATGACATTTCACTAGTGACCTTAGATTTATAATGATGCATTTAGGAATACATGCATCATTATAAATAATAATAATAACAATAATAATAATAATAATAATACACTTGATATAAAGTGGTGGATTTCTGATGAAACAAATGAAAACCACTGTGACTGGTGCTCAGAACCTACATCTTAGTTGAACTAATGCCAAAACTGTAACTTTATGTTTTATAGCGATGCACCACTCAATCGGTCAGCAATCAGACTTGGATCAAAATGATGAAATAATAATAAAACCTTTTCCCCCGAATTCAGTAAATGCAATCAACCAACAGCATCTACTTTAAAGCACTTTGTTTTGAGTTTACTCACAAAGTTGTAACAATATTGTAATTTCTTTTGGGTTTAACACTACCTCTGTCAAAACACTGACAATACATTTCCCTGCTATTTTCCAAAAACAAACAAACAAAAAAAGAAAACAGTCATAATTGGAATCGGTATTGGCTAGGAAAAGCCTGATCGGTCTTTGAGAATTTGCGATGTTAGTAATGTTACGTTGTATCTCACACAGAAAGATAAAACAATTCACTCTTGAGTGTATTAGTGCCACTGTTTTTCTTAATGCCAGTACTCTACAGACATTCCATACCTAAAAAATTACATCCACCAAATCTGCAACATCCAGGCTAAAAACATTTTGGAAAGTGGAAGTAGCAGCAGAACCCTGTAAGTTCAAGTTATGGGTTGGTAAGTTCCTGTAGTGGAAAACTGCCTTTTTGTAATGGATGTCCATCAACACTGACATTAAAATGTGCGACACGAGGACGAGGTTCGCTGTAAAACCCTGGTGAACGTAAATGTTAACATCTAACTACGACTGAAAAAGCTGCCTGTGTAACTCTACAGTAAATATTCTACAGTACACACTACTGTAAAATCACAGCTTATTGTCTTAATACCTTTAACTGACTACAGATTACTATTAGAATAAATGTGGACTGACTCTTGTAATGATATATATGTATATATATATGTTACCTTTAAAACAACGTCTATTCATGTTCTTCTAAGTCTACAATACTATCTGGATTGTTTTCATCTGTAAGGAATCTACTGATCTATTGCTGATCTATAAAGTGCATTAAAGTGGGTAACAGCACAGCAACACCATGACAACAGTGAGGTTCCTGCTTTGACGAGCAGAAACCAAATCCCTTTTTGACCTCATTCTCCAAGTGTAAATCTTTAGTGTTTGCTGGTAAACTAACAAAAAACAAGAAAAAAGTTAAAGGGTTATTCAGATCCCTGTTGAGAAATTCTCTAAAACATACATGGACATTATTAGAAAATCATAGTGTGCAGAGTAAAACTGGAAGGTTAAAGTAACCAGTTGCTGTCTGGTCAGGTCCTCGGTAACGATACTCCTACAGATGCTGCTGTGGATTCAGTCAGGGGGAGTGAAGTTCTGCTGGACGGCCTTCAGTAAGGAATCTGGTTCTGGTAGTACTGCAGCATGTCATACGTTTTGCTCCTGAAACAACAGAAAACAGAGGGTAATCCATAAGGGGAGTTTCATGTTGGTTGTCATTGTAATGAACAGGACCAACAACATTCTGGGCTTTCAGCAAGTCAAATTTAAGACTTAAATTTATGACACTACTGATGTTTTTCTCACCTGCTACTGAGGAAACAACTCTGGATGACTTTTATCATGAATGCTGCTGCTTCTTTCTCACTCATCTGCGGATTAAAACGTCCCCTGAAAAAGAAAGAAATGAATTATGGAATAATAACATACAAAATCTTTAAAAGTTCTGACATGCAACACAGAGAATTTGCATCTATGTGAGTTTTACTAACTTAAGAAGTTTGATGGTTTGTCCTCTGAAACATGGCAGCCCCGTATCCAGCATGAGCGTCACCAGGGAAACCACTGCATCCATGTAAGGCCTGTGAAGATATAAAAAAAACAAAACGAAAAGGGAACAACAGGTCAACATCTGTAACAAAACCCAGCTGACAGAATAAAAACAACTTATTAGCGTGTGTAAATTAGTGAGTGTAAATCTGGATGTTTCTTACCGCACAGCCAGATACCCTCTGACACACATCTCCATGAACCATTTGAAAGGTGTAGCCTCCATTTTTCCTCCCATGATCATCACCATCTCGTCCGTCAGCTTGATGTCTGGCTCCCAGCCCAGGTTACCGCCTGGGGAGCTCTCAAACATAAATCCGAAATCTGGATAAAACAAATAATTTATCCAAAATCACTTTTTAAAAAAATGACCTTGAAATGTGACAAATTATTTTGTTGGTACATGAAAGCTCATCTACACAGCGCAGGATTATTGTTCATGAATAGGAGTTTCACAGGAAGCGGCTGCCGTACCAATGTGGATAAGGTGACCCTTGCTGTCCAACATGATGTTGCCGTTGTGTCTGTCTTTGATCTGCAGCAGGAACAACAGGAGGCTGTAGGCAGCCATACTGCGGATGAAGTTGTACCGAGCCTGTAGGAAAAGAGGAGAGGAGTTAAATAAAACAGCATCTGTCAAAGAAAAGAATAAAAAAAAAAAAAACAGGACAATAATCAAAACAAAGTCAAATATTTCAAACTCCAGACCTTCTGGAAGGCCAGAGTGGATTCATCGCCGTACTGGTTTCGGAAATAATCGTACATCCCAAAGTCTGTCTGGCGACCGAGCTGGTCCCTGGATTTGCAGTCTGGGATGCATTCGATGACACCACACTGAGGAAAGGAGCATCAGTCCAGATCAATCAAGTTCTCTAAACTTCACTAGAATTCAGCAGCATGAACGATGGAGACATTTAACGTTTAGAAATAAAGACGGCAGTCTGTGCTTTGACTACATCTCATAAATACTGTTCCAACTCAGACAAACAGGAGATCAAAGTCACTGAACCTGAAATGCCAAAAATAACAGATAAGTATTTGGTAAGTATGAACCGATTTCAAAATTTGGATCAATATCGAACGTTAATATTAGCGCTGGGTATCAAATCAGATTTACACTGTGCAGACCATATAAGCCCAACTATGGCATCTTTACACTGGCTGCCTGTCTTTTATCAAATAGATTTTAAGATTCTTTTGATAAATTCTAAAGTTTTAAATGGGTTAGGCCCCCCTTATCTTTGGGACCTTTTAAATTTCCAGTCTGTGTCCAGAACCCTACGATCAAATAATCAGTTATTACTTACAGTTCCTCGAACTCAACTTAAGAGGAAAGGAGATCAAGCTTTTTATGGAATAACTTGCCTTTCCAGATTAGATCTGCCCACAGCCTGGATCATTTTAAATCAAACAGAAAGGGCTGAGCTTTTCACATATTGGTGTTTTTGCATTTAAGGCAATAAAATGTGCATTTTCTCATGTAAAAGAGGAACTGAATTATTTGTTTATCTACATCATTTAATGTTCTAATATTGCATGAAATAGGTTTAAATGGTTAAATATAAAATCTGCAGAATGTATCATTTTTTTTATCTGATTAACTGATTAATTGTTGGAATAATTGATAGAATAATCGATTACTAACATAATTGTTAGTTACAAAAATAACTTGAAAGAATAGAATCAGAAAGTGTGTTACCCCTGGCGCCGTGGCAACCACTCTGTAGGGAAAGACAAACAGGTCCAGACCCACCAGCTGGAAGATATTTTTAAACAGCCCAATAATTTGCAGAGCCAGCATGTCCTGGAGGACGGAGAGAATCACAGAACGGTCAATGAAACTTCATCCACTGCTGATAGTTTGGAGATATACGCATTCAGCTGAACAGACCAGCTGCCCGTACCTGTCTGCAGTCGTCTCCCACTTTAAAGATGGCCGCCTGCCAACAAACCCTGCGCGATCCGTCTGGATTTTCCTCTCCGTCTTCTACAGAGTCGGACGGACAGCGAAGACCCTCCCTCTCCAGTTCGCTCACCCCGCAGCGCTTCACCTTAAACTTGGCCAGATAGGGAGCCTTGGCAGCGCTGAAAACACACACACACACACACACACACACTGATGAAATACACACAGGAAGCCATGGGGCTAATGAAAGCATATTCTGTAACATAAGATATAGTTACCTCTGCATGGGGGTTCCAGACTTGTAGTCTATGTCCAGCACTATGGCTTCTGGATTACTGGGTAGGTAACAACCTGGAAGACATAAAGAAGATGGATAACTCAGGTTGTCTATGTTCTCACGTTTATTTCTATTCCTGCGTTGTGAGGCAGTTAATTTTCCAGGTTTGTTTTATTTTTTTTTTACTTGTTAAAAATTTTCTGGGTAAAATACACATTGGATATTTTAGAAGAGGCAAGTTGGGAGAAGAAAAGAAGCTTCTTGGATAAAATAAAAGCAAGGGGTGAAAAGGCTTTCCAATGTAAAACATTGGCTTTGCAGACTGAAAACTAAAGCCAAACTTCTTCAGTGTTGGACAAAAGAAAATCCAGTCAGAATCTATTTTTACTCAGGAACTTTTAAAATGAAACTAGTGACATATTGAATTGCATTTAATTTTGATTTGGTTTAATTAACATTCAGTAAGCTGAAGAGAGCCTCCACATAGTGCCATCACACAAGAAGTAAGTTTTTCTCTGGACTTCAAATATTCAAAATAAATAAGCAAAACAATATTGTTAATAAAATGAACGTGGAAGCCTCTGTAAAAAAATTGTCCTTCAGAAAAGAGGCTGGTTGAGACCAATGAACCAAACTGAAGACTTTTGTCATTCAGTTTTCGATGGAACGAGATAAAGACACGAGAAAAAAAAACTCATGCAAACGGAAATTACCGAGCTTGTTTTAACTTATGTGGTTAACTGACTTACTGCGACAGGCTTAAACCTACTTATATGCCTTAAAGGGGCAGTAGTATGAGCTCTAAGGAGGAGCTTCGTCTCGAAGGCGGGGCTAGATCCAGTCAGGCATTTTGCACAACTGAATGGTTGCCAAGGGAGATTAAAGAGTTTCTCAAACACCCATGAAATTCTCCAAGTTGGTTTTTGATGAAGGAATAACATTACAACATGGTGTAGAACTCAAGAAAGTCAATTTTACATCATACTGCCTCTTTAAATAGACATTTTTTTTTATGGTTTCAGACATAATATTTCTTTGAAAGCACAAAACACAAAGTTTTGGATCCACCTCAGAGAGCCGGTAGGTGATAGCAGGTTACCTGGCTGTACTTTGATGTCCGACAGCGCTTTGAGACAAGCTCGTTTTCTCTCCTCTCCCTTCGGAACCGGCCTGAAAACAAAAAACACAAACAAAACAGACTCATCTTAGCGTCTCAACCATTTTCTATCTTGGCAATTTTACAGCAAAGAGGCTCGGCTGCACTTACTTGATGATGGCAGACACGTTGGTGATCTTATTAAAGAAGTCAAACTCTCTTTGGTAGAAGTCTTTGGCCGGACCGGACAGAGAACCCATGATCTCCTCCACCATCTGCTCCAGCAGCTCCCCGATGTCGGCTGCACGGACAAACGCGTCAACAAAAAAGCCACGGCGTGACTCCTGCGGTCTGCTCCGGGTCGACGATGTGACTCACGATCTTTCTGGTGTCCCTCCTCATCCATGAAGATGTTGGTCTTCATGTTCCAGATGAACTGATGAGCGAGAAGCTGAGACTTCTGCGCCGCCCACAGGATGTACTCCCTCACGTAACCCATCTGAACGGAGAGAACGGCTCATACCCATGTCTTTCCACGATGGTTGAGAAGGTGTTTAACCGTGTTTACCTTATCATAACGAAGCGCTTGCACAATCTGAGGAATGTAGAACAAAATGGCGTCCTACGGAGATAAAAAACAAAATGTTTTGCTGTAAAAAAAAAGAAAAAAGAAGGACCTTTTCTACTTTTCTAGATTTCACAGGATTGTACCGGAGGAAAGGAGCGCAGCACTTTAACTCCATACTGTGCAGTGAGAGGATGAGGAGGGTACATGCTGCTGAAGTAGGACAGACCCGTGGGCGGGTCAGCCGGAGCCCAACACAAGATGTGGCTCAGCTCAGGGGAGTCGGCGTCGATGGTGTGCCACGTCACCAGGAACTGATGACGGACAGGGAGGAAAACATCCATGTTTTAAAACGCCAACGTTTAATTCTCCCGATCTGGACTCATTGATGGTTCATACCTTAACAGCCTCGGGTACGTCGCTCACCGCTCCGGGGTCCAACCTCACCAGCCGGGTCACTTCGGCAACGATGGCATCGTTTTTAAACCTGGGAGGGAAAAGAGGCAGAGCAGGAGAATCACATGAAAGAGTGGAGGATTATTTAGTTTTAACAAAAACTGTACGGACGCCAGGTGGAGATCGGCACCAGCAACTCCCGACCCCATTAAGGGACAAGGGTGTAAGAAAATGGATGGATGGATGAAAAACTGTACGGACCACCAGGGAGCAGCAAACACAACGTTCTATTGAGACTATTGTTTTTTTTATTTAATTAATTGTTTCTTTTGTTTGATCTATTGATCTTTTGTTGCATATTTCTTGCTTCGCCCACAAAAGCTATAAAATACAACTCAAAGTTTGACTCCAGATCGCAAAAAGAAAGAAATAAGAAAAATGGAAAAAAGAAAAAAAAAGTAAAAAGGAAAGAAAGCATGAAAGAAAAAAAAAGGAAGACACAAAGAATGAAAGGAGGGAAAAGAAAGTGAGAAAGGAAGAAACAAAGAAACAAAATGTAGATATTTAAATATTTTCAAGACTGGAAACAGTAATATTTTTGTCTTGTTTAGACAGAAAACCCTAAAATCTAATTCTAGACTTTTCCAGACTGTGCAGGAAACTTGTCCATAGCCTCAGCTCAGAGTGAAGTCTATGACTGTCTAACATATCGTAATTATAATGACACTACAATAACAGTGTGAGCATGCTGATGTCATATTTATCTAGTTGGACTGAGTCTAACGGCAGGTTTTGTTGGGTGTTTTATGAACCTCCACCCTTTAGGTGCAACAATAAACATTTATTTGGTTTTCCAAACTCAAAGCTTCACTCTACAATGATCTCAACTTGTTTTATCGATTCAAAAACAAATGTCCACCTTGTAGGTAGTTGCATAGCCAGGTACGGTGCGATGCTCCAGGCCAGATTGACATTGTCCTTCCACTGTTTCTCCGTCAGGCTAATGTATTTGGACCTCCAGTTGGCGATGCTGGTCTCCACTGACTGCTCCGTGGCGATGGCCAGCTCCTGAGTGGAGAGCGGGTTGTACCACGTTGTCAGACGCTCAATCTCACTGGCCTGCCGAAAGAGACAAAGAGAGTGAACATAGGAGCTGCACAAGTAGACGAGGTCAACGCTGGCCTCCGAACTCACCAGCAGCGCCAGCAGCAGAGTCCGGCGTTTCATGTAGTACTTGTGAAGCTGAGTTCCTCTGTTGCTCTTTTTAGACGTGCCTTCAAAAGAAAAAGCAGAGAAAGTCAAACCTGGGAGTTGATTTTGAGTCTTTCACTCGAAAAGGTCTGACTACTTTTTGGTCAAAAACACCTTTCAAAACCTTTGACTTTTCAGAGTCAGATAAGTTTCGGACTATTTTTTCCTGAAGAATGGAAACTGCAAAACAATGATGCACACTTTGATATCAGGTATTGATCTGCTTAGTCTACAAACTCTTTCACTACACAAATACACGTCACCTGAACCACTTTTTTTTTTTTTAAAGCTTTTGTCGTCTCTAGAGGCCTTTATGTGACAGCTGTCAGACAGGCAAAGTCATCGGGCCGAGTCTCAGACCTGTGAGGCCTCCGTACATTGGTTACACTTTATCCCGGCGCCACCGCCGCACCCAGAATAGGACCAGTTTAGAAGTGTCCAAAACATTCAAAGTGTTTCTATTACAAATGTGTGCACAGCTTTGTCTATATTTGGCTAATGTAAAAAAAACAACAAAAAAACAATTTTGCAATTGCCGTGTTTCCACTGAGTAAGAAAGGCAATTAAAATCAGACGTCAGTAAGTCTGTTCATGCAGTAAGTCACTAAAAGCATGCCACACCATGAACCTCCTACTATAAACTGTTTCCATTATAAATAAGCGCAAATCTCTGTCTGTATTCTGCTAATAGTGGAAAAACAGTTTTTCGACTGTATCAATATTAGTGCATTTCACAAAACTGCAACAGGAACACTCTGTCATCACACAAGTCACATGATCAACAACCCGATGTTGCCGCTAGCACAAAGATGAAGAAGACAGGAAGTAGGTGGAGGATGTTTTTTAATGACTTATCCCAACAACAAACTAGAGGTTTTTTTGTTGTTATTTTTTTCAAAATTGGTGTTTCTACTGCATCGCATGAAAAGGTTGAATTAGTTCCCTTTGTGTGATTGGTAACACTGTACCTGACTTCTTGGATGTGGTGGACATCCCACTGGACAGAGGGTAGGTGTTGATCCAGCCCTGGGCGCTCTGCTGGGATCGGGAGCTGGAGTCCACGCTGCTCCTCAGGTCTGCGGCGTTCATCACCGACAGGCTGTTCAAGGACGGGTCCTGATTATCTGTCCATGGACAAACGGAATCAGGATCGAACGAAGCTACAATCTACAAGATTTAGCTTAGCTTGTAGATGTATTCTGAACTAATTCACATTACAAACCACAAACTTTAGCAAATTTTATTGAAGTTGGTTTCATTTTGATAAAATACTTTGAAGTTCATGGTTTTCGAATTTAAAAAAATGTGATTCGGTTCAAAATAGCAACTTTTTAACAATAAACAAACATAAACAACATGACCGATGAAGGTTTATTTGGAAAGCGAGATGAGTTGTGTCGCTTCTTCTGCTGCAATGGTCATGCACTTTGTAAACGGGATATTTGATTGGAAATGGAGGCAGCAGTCACCTTAATCCACTGATACTCGGTCAGATGTAGAAAATCTGATCCAGATTCTGGGATTAGAGGCCTAATCTACCTGAAGCGGGTTGATGTGTATGAGAATGAAACCATGTTTTTTGAGGGGGGGGGGGGGGTTCTGGGTTGTCTGGAATGAGGTGGACAGAGTTTTTCTGAGGTGGAAGTAAAAAAACAACAAAAAAAAAACTCTTTTTAGGATTTCTTCTTTTCAGACCAAACTGATCAGGTTGAGGAGAGAGGCGGACGGGTGGGCTTGATGATGAATCATCATGCATCATGACGCTGATGCCAAATTTGGGCTTTTCCTCACAGCTGTGTTCAAAGTAAAACCCAAAGTAAGAGAGAAAAAAAAACATTTTGAAAATGAAAATTTAGACCTGGACAGCACCGTGAGGAGAAGCTGCGTCAAATCTGACAGGCGTGACAGCATGCCCCCTTTGCTGCAGCGCAGCCCGAGCTCCACCACTTTAGGCTTACTTAAGATCGATATCGGAGTAGTGCTGGACACGATTAGCGATCCGAATATCCCAGCAGAGAGAGTGCTCGGGGCTGAGGTAGTACCAAGCTCACCGGGTGGGACCAGCTGGTACGCTGCCAGGTACTTCTTATCCGACAGGATGCTGGCATAGAAGCGGATTATGATGCAGATGTCCTCGCGAAGACGCTTGTCGGCCTGGGTGGGAAACTTCGGAGACACGCTGTGAAACATCGGAAAGAGTCCGTCAATAAGGACCAGATAAACTATGCTGGGCACATATGAGGAGAGACTCTATGTGGGAGTAACAGGTTAGAAAACGATGTCAAACATGAACCGACCAGAGAAATAAGCCAGGAAATAATTAGTTCACTGCAAAAACACAAAATCTTACCAAGTAATTTTGCTCTAGTTTCTAGTGCAAATATGTTAATGCACTTGGAATAAGAGCTTGTTTTAAATTAATACTTCCACAACACTAGTTGCACTAGCAGATTTTTAAAATTAATAAGATATTTATTTCCATGATAAAAGTAAAATAATCTGCCAGCTTTTATTTCTTGCTGAAAAGTTACTTGTATGTTAGTTTTGTCTTATTTCAAGTGAACTGACACATTTGCACTAAAAACTAAACAAAATCTTACTTGGTAAACTTGTGTTTCTAGTTGGTTCACTAAGAAACTTCATATTAATTAAAAGTTAACAAATGTTCTTTGCCAAATTGTAATAAATAATTATTTAAATGCATCATAAATGGTTTTAAAACTGGAAATAAATTCAGAAGTGTAAATTAATTTACAGAAACATAAAAAATGCATAAAGTCATGAAATAATTATTTCTACTTTTAAAATGAAATCAACACATTTATTGAGGCACATATAACTTCTGAAATTATTTCCAGTTTTGAAAAAGTTTATGATAGAATCAAATAACTATTTCCTAAGTAATCTATTTATTGTACTTTGGCAGCTAATCTGTCAGCCGACGTCTGAGATCTCACCTGAAGTAATCGAAGGCTGTGGAGTAGATCTTCTCTCTGATGACGTTTCTCACAGTTGAGTTGGTGAGAACGTCAGAGTGCAGCAGAGCCAGACCTAAAGTCAGCAGCCTGACACACAAACAAACACGACTGTCGTCATCAACTACAGTCATTTTCTACAAATCTTCACACTCAGCTCATTTATGCAGCACCCACTATCTTTGAAAGAAGATAAATAAAGAAATAAAATGACTTGTAAAGGTCGCTCTTATGTAGTGTCAAAGAAAGTTTTCACATTTGCAAATTTCTGGGGCTTCTTTTAGGTCGCACCAAGCAATAAAACAATTAACTGCATGATAAATGAAAACAAACTCAATCGTTTCTATTTGCATGATTAATTGTTTTTCTCTTTTTTCTCTTTCTACCAAAAACTAGATGACAAAAGTCTTCAGTCTGGTGCTTCAGTTTCTAGTAGCCATTTTTTGAGGGTCAGTTTTGTCTCTATAATCCATTTTATCTGATGTTTTGGTTACTTGTTGTGGATATTTAAAATGTCTTCCAGTTCCAGTGTTAAATGTTTATCATTTATTGAGCTATGAAAATGTGTTCTTGCATTATTATTATAATAAAGTGAAATGTGTTGAGAACATTTCACCTGAAAATGTTCTCAAAACAACAATATTATTGTTTATCACAATAATATCTGGGACAATTAATCGTCCAGCAAAACTTGCTATTTGCGTTTTGGATCCCAGTGAAGTACAACAATTGTTGTTTCGTGTTGACAGAATGCAGTTTCTATTCAGGCGTTCTGAATTTGTAAGGCTGGGGTGACAACCTTACCTGAAACGTGGTCCAATGGCAGCAACGTGGCGGTTCAAGCCGCTGTTAGATCCGCCGATGCCCAGGGACAGGGATCGCTGCAGCAAGCTGCCAAAGATCTCCACCTGATCCGCGCTGGAATATTTGGCTATTTCAAACCTCTGGACAAGAAACTGGAATAAAAAAATGGTAAAAAAAAGAATGAAAGTTACTGACATAAAAGGCAAAACAGTGAAAACAGAGATGTCTACTTGGGGGGGGGGGGGCTTTTTCTGACCTAGCAGCCGATGTGGTGATGGGTGACATCAGGAGGGCAGGGCACAGGCAGAATTTACTCATATGGAGA